>SGPM01000116.1:0-53238 GCA_004802725.1 Antrodiella citrinella | reverse complement strand
ATNNNNACNGNNAGNNCNGNNNGACCAGGGNNNGNNAGNNNNGTNGAGGCNNNTNTANGNNCNTTNNNGNGCCGTNNANGNGGNNTCATTTNNNNAAGNGCNNCAGCNNNGNGGNNNNANNGGAATNNNGNGANANNCNCANNACNNNNANCANNCNNGNCNTACGNGNNNTGCNGTCTTATNCANGANNGNNTTNNTGTCGNCATCNGGNNCGNNCNCAATTCAGNNNNGNANNNNAATGTCGCCGCCAGTGTTTGCTGCCGGATCATTCCTATCAAGCAGTTTGGCGTCGATGGCGAAAGCGATGGCGTGAGGACGATGTTTACAAGCCGGGGAGAATCGGCACGATTGGCAATGCCATCGTCCTGTTGTCTGAAGCGAGACTATTGCTCGTTTGCCGGATAGATATCGACCGATTTCTCCGACACAAGAGAACACGAGACGGTCAAGGAAGGCGGTCGAGCACAATAAGACTGCCACCGGGAGAGGACTCGCAACATGGGTACCCAAAGCGAGCATATCACGAAGGTGGTACGACATGGTCGAGGCGTGAAGACAGGTGTTCTTCGACTTCCAACGGGGGCATGTGCACGCAATACCGTGATGGTCCTGATCTCGCGGCAACACAGCAACATGGATATATGAACCGAGCTGCACGATACTCATTCAACTTCTTGATAATAACTGAAAGCAAAAGAACGTACCTGAAGCATCTGTTCCTGCTCGTCCCAATTCTGCAACACGAAGAGAGAGCGGTCCAACCGAAAACGAGAACATTCCTCTGCTAGTAGGGCAGCCCAGTACGCGCGCACCATACCAGACGATACATATGCATCGAGCTGACGGACTCGGTCTGCACTTGCGCCCTCGCCGCGCAGGTGTTGCGCACCAAAGTCGACCGCGGGAAGCTGTTGTACCCTGTCCGCCGATACATCTGTCAGTACGTCGCCCACGTTTTCGGTGCGTACGTCCGCACGAATGAATGTCGGCATGGCCCTTTCAACTTCTGGGACCATTGACAATACTGAAGAGCTCGCCGATCTGGCACGTTTGTGTCGGTTGCTTCGCCCACTGCCTGCACTTCCACCGAAATCCAGCCGACTCGAAGAGGCATGCCGTTGACGAGCACTGTTTGGCTGGTCTTGAGGAGCAGTAAATACCATTCGGCTTTGAGCTGTCGGACGCTGCGTAGACGGTACGGAGGAGGTAGTGATCACAAGCCGACTCTGAGGAGTCTCCCCCATCACGTCCCGAGACATGGGGGCAGAGGAGAACACATACGAACAAAGAATACATACATTGTCTGAAATATCTTGCTGTGCTGGGTGCTGAACACGCACGAAACATGCGACACGGGTTGATGAAGATGGTGAATAGAATTCCGGAGCAAGTACGACGAATACACAATGACACATGACAGTGTTGTAATAAAAAGTGTCGCAGACACGACGCACGCAGGAAATAACTAATGGAGATGTCAGCACACCAATGCGATCTTGTGAGATGCGCCGAACGTACCAATAGCAATACACAGCGCCCACGTCGCTCACACCAGTTCCCAATCACCTTTACTTCACCGTGACCATCAAGAACGCGAATCCAACGAGTAAGAGTTGTGAGTTGCAAAAAGGCGAGTGTTGCGACGAACGAGGACGACCGTTGGGCAAACGTCAAGCCTAGACGACGGAGCGAGCGGGAGAGATCGGACGTCGTGGAAGACGTAGGCGATGGAGCGAGTAGGAGAGGGCAGCGAGCAGCGAGTAGGAGAGGGACGATGTGTGCTGAAAGGAAGGCGGCGGCAGCAGCGATGATCATGAAGGGGACAGGCATAGAGACAGGACGAAGGAGGGTTCGGTGGAAGACCAACGCTGTGTGAGCGGTCCATATATGGCGATGAGGTGCGGGGATTGCCGCACGGCGTCTCGCCCCCGTCCGACTCACTCACTCACTCACTGTCTTCACAGTGAATTCATTCGTCTCATAGTGAAAATAATTCGGTGAAAGTGAGTGTCTACAGTGAGTCAGTGGCTGAGAGTAACTGAGAAGTGGACGTTTCGGTCTGACACAGAGCAGGACACTTGGTCCATCCCTTGTCGGACAGTCTTGTCCACGTATATTCATCAACGCCGGTCCCCGAAAAGGTCTGCGCCAGGACGCTTGCAAATGCAGCGCGCCCTCCCTCAGGGAAAGAAACGTACGTACGGTACCAACCCATAGTTGCCCTGATCCGACGTCGCTCATGGAGGGGATCTGTGGAAAACACAACCACCCCCCAACCCGGGGCATCAATAGAAGCGAACGTGCAGGTGCGAAGGAAAGGGCGGGTGACCCGCCAGACTCGGAAGCAGTGGTCCGCCCGTCGTCGAGCGGGCCCCGGGACGAAAGTCAAAAGCCAATAACCATCCTCCCAATTGAGAGGGCAACCTCCGTCGAAGGCATCCTGCACAGGGCAAGGCAACCTATGCGCATGGCAAGGGGCATCCTCCGTCGAGGGAAAGGGGGGTAACCAGCCTCCACATTGGGAGGGCGTCCCCCGTCGGGGCCCTCCTCCGTCGAGGGAATTACGGGGAGTAGCCTCCTCCACATTGGGAGGGCAACCTCCGTCGAGGGCATCCCCCTGCCGGAGCAAAGGGGCATCCCTCTGCCGAGGGGGGGCCCTCCGTCGAGGGCAAAGACGTAACCACCAACGCAACCTGGCAACGAACGCAACAAGGAGCGCGGAAAAGGGGCGGTGTGCGTCAGTAAAGAACAAGGGCGAGTTACTTACCGGGCAACCAGAGGGGGTAAGGGGTCTTGCCATGCGTTCTTGTCGTCGTCTTCGATGTCGTCCTCGTCCTCGTCGTCGTGGATGTCGTGGGTGTTTGAGGTCGAGGAGATGAGAGGATGAAGGATGAGAGGAGAATGTTGGAATGAGAGAGCAGCTCCCTCCTGAGGTATATATATATCACATTATCCAGCGGTTATTTGTGATTCATGGAGAGGTCGTGTACGCAGGGTCTCCTCCACATTTCACAGCAAAGAAAACATACGAGATTCAGCCTCGATGCGCCTTTACCGTTTGCTCTCCAAACATTCCACATCCAGCCAGTATTTTCCTAATTCGGTCGAGGTAGGGTTGATGGGACGCCGACGCTTTGAATTTGTGAAGAGCCAGATGGTCAAAGCTGCGACTGATGGGCTCGTAGCTTTGCAGGTCCTGGAACGTTCTGTGATTGATGGGAGGGGCAATGTCTCGGCACAATATCGCGAGGTGCTTTGTACTGACTGGCGTAATCATGTCAAAGCCCGACCTAAGAAAAGAACAAGGTGCTTTGACCTGCGATGAACATGAGGCAACGAGCGGAAGCGATGGTCAAGTTTCAACCAAGGACAACGACGCACCTGCTTTCGTGAATTCTGACTTGAAGCGTTGGACACTTGAATGACCACCATCATCTCATCCCCCACTCGATACGCTGTTTCGTCTGACTACCTCTGCCCATGACGATAGACAGGCTTCCATCAGGTGTGGCGTACGCCTGTGACATCGATGTACACAGCGACACCGGTCACAACGTGAACACGACTCGCGGCCCCAGAGATCAGAGATGAATCGGGGGATCTGTGCCGCCCAGAGCCCCGACCAGTGTATTGCTGCGGCTCGTCATAGTAGCGACTGTGGCCGAATCACGATCAATTGGTGATTCTACGCAGACTGGTTCGGGATGTTTGAGAAAGAAACCTACGCTGGAGGGGTAGATTGATTCGGAGGAGAAGAATAGGTGATGTTGGCAGGCATGATATTCTGAATCAAGAGACTAAAAAGACATTGCGGCCAATGATTGTTGATTCTGAAAGTACGCGGTACAGTACTAATAATAATATAGGCCAAGTATAGCCTCATGTCTCGATGTCCCAATCCGGCATCGTACACGAAGCCGTTGCCAAGCATGCACACACACCGACCCGCGCCCTCCCAGCAGCAGCTGCAGCTGCTAGTTATGAACTTTTTCATAGTAAACACTTTTCGTCGTCAGATTGTTGCCTTCAGATCGCATAAACTGCACCATCTTGCAAATTCCGGACATAACAATATGAAGGTAAGTTGACATTCTGCCTTGTATCTGTCGATGCCCAGTCATTCACGATTGCGCAGATTGCCATTGAGGGATGTTGTCATGGTGCCCTGGACGATATTTACTTCCATATCGCATCTCTAGAAGTTCAAAACAACTATAAAGTTGATCTGCTCCTCATTTGTGGCGACTTCCAAGCAATCCGCAATGAACGCGATCTGCAGTGTATGGCCGTGCCGGACAAATACCGGGCGCTGGGCGGATTCTACAAGTAGGTACACGAAACACAAGTCACGGATCACTGACATCTCTTTAGATACTACACTGGCGAGAAGAATGCACCCATCTTGACGATCGTCATCGGCGGAAACCATGAAGCGTCAAATTACTTCTGGGAGCTGTAATCGGTGATTGCCCCTCTCTAACCGCAGTTTCTGCTGAGACTCGCTCGTGTAGTTATCATGGCGGATGGATAGCGCCGAACATGTTCTTTCTGGGCCATGCGGGGTGTGTGCATGTGAACGGGGTGCGAATAGCTGGAGCGTCGGGGATATTCAAGTCGCAGGACTTCCGCGTCGGTAAATATGATTCAGTTTCTGTGACGCGTTCAACTTTTGACCACGTTACACAGGTCATTTGGAACGACTTCCGTACAATGCAGGCGCAATGCGAAGTATCTATCATGTCCGCGAATACAACATCATGCGTCTCTCCCTTGTACATTATATCCTTTTCTTTCTGGCTCTTTGGTGGCTGACTTGCGTTATTTTCCTTAAAGCTGTCTCGCCCCAGTATCTTCTTGTCGCATGATTGGCCGCAGTCTATTGAACGTCACGGCAACCTCCACGGGCTTCTAAAAAGGAAGCCGTACTTCAAAGGCGACATTGAGACCGGCTCGTTGGGAAGTCCGCCGATGATGGGATTGCTGAGGACCTTGAAGCCAGAATGGTGGTTCTCTGCGCATCTGCATTGTCGGTTTGAAGCGACCGTCCTGCATCCTGACACCGAAGTTGTCCACGAAGGAGCTGAGACAGTTGTGGAGCGGAATCCCGACGAGATTGTGATTGAAGACGAAGGCGTCGAAGATGAGATCCCTGCTGCGGCTTCTGCAGCACAATACGTACCTGGAGGGACACCTGCACCCGCGGTGGTTGCAAATCCAGATGAAATTGTGCTGGACGACGAGGAAGAGGAAGTTGCCAAGCCTCCCCCTCCACCGCCCAAACCGCTCGAAACCAAGTTCTTAGCGTTGGACAAATGTCTCCCTCGAAGACAGTTCTTGGAGGTACGACGTCATGCCTCATTCTTTCGCAGTCAACGTTGACGAGATGTGTGCAGGTGGTAGACATCCCTACAGGCTCCTCTTCACCATCTCCAGTTATCTCTTACGACCCTGAGTGGCTCGCCATTACACGCGCCTTCAATCGCTATATGTCGACCAACCGTCCACAGCTGGCATATCCCGACGAAGCTACCGCCCGAGAAGCCGTACAGCGGGAGCTCGAGTGGGTGAAAGCGCACGTCTTTACTGACGCTACGGGGGCCTCACTCGAGGTGAAACCCGTGGAGGATGTGCAGGTGTTCGCAAAGACGGCACCTGGGCCTGGTGAAGCAGAGAGTACGGGAAAAGTTCAACGTGCGTTCAGACGTTCTACTCGAGCTTGTATCGCGCTGACCCCGGTACCTCTAGCACCGCATTACCCAAATCCGCAGACCGCAGCGTTTTGTTCTATGTTGGAGATTGAGAATAAGGTGGATCACGTCCGATGAAACGAGCTACTGGAGACAAACATTGTGCAGTGTACCGAAGTGCCACCATGTTATTCGGGTTTCTGGATTCCGAATATCCGTTCTATGGTCGGGACATAATCCAATGCCGCCCGATCCTTGAAATCTACGACAAAGCGCCCCTGTCTCTTCTCTACCACAATATTCACCGCACCTGTGCAGTTTTCAAAGCATCATCTAAACCGATCACCTGTACATCCTCTTTGCTGACAGCTTCCTCTCTCCTTGCCATGAGACGCACCGGAGCACGTTTACGTCGTACTGTCGTGCTTTCACGGTAACTTCCACGGCAGATAATTGGTAGACGATAGGTTGCAGAGCCATAATGGCGTTATCGCGAACCCCGTTGAATTGCCATAGCTTCGCAAGTTTCAGAGCGTCTTCCCATTATGTGAGTGATAACTTCGACGGCTCTCCATAGGTGCTAGCCGCTTTTGCGTCAGGCCAACATAAACTAAAGATGGATAATGGACGAACCTTGGATACGGTACTTTCAAGAGCTGCACGATTGAACTCTTCGCTAGTCCGGTCAGGAGTAGCGGGTGCTCGGCGCACGACCCGTCCGCTGGCTGTCCGCCCGGTACAGGAACGGTGAACATATCGTGGAACACATCCGAGCTGTTCTCAAAAATCCTGCGAAGGACCTAGATGGTTCTCGATCTGCGTCCAGTGAGTCGGGATCGTCCTATAATCCAAACATTATCTGATACGACGTACAGCGATGTAAAGATGCTCAAAGAAGAACTCAGGATGCGGCGTCAGTGCAGAGGATTTCGGAATCGAGGTTGGGCTCGGTGACGGTTCTTGCGTTATTGCTTCTGAGTCACCTGAGGACATGTTTTTGTATCGCTGTATCGCTGAAGTTTCCGTCGACGGACACCCATGCACCTGACCTAGGCAAGAGTACAACAATAGTGAGAATAAGGGTTAACAGTATCCAAAGGAAAGGGAAGGGAGGCTTAGACCATCGATATCATCATCAGTGGCGATTTACTCGGAACATGGACACCTTGCGGACATCACGCTCCCGCCGTTCACCCTCCCCTTGACCGTCCACTTCAGTGTACCTCCCTGGGTACCTCAAAGGCCTAATGTAAGTATCTAAATAATTGACCTTTGAGGTGGTCTAGGGAGGCCAGTGGACAGTTGAGCGGCCTTGTTGTGGCCACTTGGGATGGTCAGGTGGGCCACTTGCCCTAAGTCTCAAGTGGCCAAGTGGCCTTTTGTGGGCCACTTGTGGGTCATATATTCCAGTTAATTGGCCTACCATGGGCCACTCCAGTGACCCTTTTGGCCACTATAGTGGACCATTTTGGTGGAGTGTGGCCTCATATTTTCCACTCTACTGGCCCATTTTCCACTTGACTGGGTCACTTTGGGACCAATTTTTGCACCACTCATGGGGGTGTCAGGGGTCCTTTCATCAATAATTTTGATATTCTTTCTCACTATTAGTGATCATGGTTGAACTTGCAGAGCCTTTCACGTGGGTATGGACAGGTGCATACACATCACATATACAATTCAGAGTATAATTTACAAGGCCTGCATATTTTGAAGCCAACTAGGGTGAGGTTGGGTGATCTCATAAGGCCCAAAGTCGGGGTAAGGGTGCTACGCGCCTCCCCACTTTGCTGATGGGGTCAAGCGATGATACATCTATCCAATCGTTTGGACGGACTTCCCTCACTGCCGAGCGGGCGCGCTCGTGACGAGAACTCTCTCGCAGCGCGTTCGCGCATGGCGATCAGCGACTGCCGCGCGAGGTCCATGTACGCCGCATCGACACTCGTGCCCACCTTGGCGGAGGTCTCGTAGAATTTGCAGCCGAGCTCGCCGGCGAGTTGTTGGCCCTCTACAAAAGCGAAATCAATAAACAGTCGGTGTGTGGAAGTAATGACTCACGGACCTTCGAACGAGACTTCACGCTCCCCCTTCAAGTCACACTTGTTCCCAAGGATGATGACGGGTATATTCTTCGGGTCTTTCCCGTGTACTTGTATCAGCTGATGGAAATCAACGATGGATTGGAGGGAGGCGCGGGAGGTGACGGAGTAGACGAGGAAGAAGCCGTCGCCTGTACGACTTGCGCGTTCATGAAGAATTCTACATATAGAGGGGATCAACAACCCAATGTAAGGAATGAAGGGGTGGCTGGACGTACGTATAATCCTCCTGACCCCCGATATCTAGGCATTCGAGGATGATGACCTCGGAGTTGATCACTACTGATTTGCGATACGTGTCTATACGCGAACGGAAGTGGATGTGTGTCGTAAGTGTTACTGTATGGGTGGAAGCGGGATGAGGTTCACCTTCCAAGGTCGGATCGTACGCATCAATGTACGCGTCGTGCATGAAGCGATGGAGCAGCGTCGATTTCCCGACACCTGCGAGAAAATAAGGCCATGCGAACAGAAAAAGAACAGTCAGACGAAGACACTCGGGAAGGAAGAGATGGATGGTAAGTAACGCACCTCCAGATCCGAACTCGACCAACTCAATCACCGGCGTGGTCACAGAAGTCCTGCTCATCTCGTGTCGTTATGGAATACCAAAGACCTGGACAGCAAGGTCGAGGTTAAAGAGAAAAAGTCAATCGCTCAGGCAGGCCTGCCATCGGGGGCGGTGGTTATCTCTTCGCATAGAGGCTGTTCATCCAGGTTGGTCACTGGTGGCATGTGAGAGAAAAACCCATCAGCGTTGACGCCTGGCGCTGCAAATGCCTGACACGGAATTGCCAAAGGCGGGCGCGTTAGTCCCTAAGTATGTCCACGGGCATTTTCTCATGTGAAGGCAATCAAAGAGACCCCCATCTTCCGAGTACGAGTGCTGATGATGGCGAAAGAGGCGAGCTTAGGACAGGTTGTGGGTACGCTTGGGGGAAATCTCACGCGTCGACCCTGCGAGAGAACAAGTGATTGCGTTCAGAGTCTTGCTTGTAGGTTCAAACTGGACGTTGACATACATTGCGACACATTTCGACGAGGAAAGTCCGTGCATAAAAACCTTTTCGTCTTCATGATTATTTGCTTGGGCTGCAGACTCCATGAACCTCCTAGCTAGCAAACTCCGCTAACCGATCGTGCGACTTCGATATACATTCATCTCAATTTGACAAGAACGCTGGTTTCTTCCCTGGCACATTTCAGGGGACCTTCTTTGTATACCATGTGCGCTGTGCGTTCGGTGGGATAAGCGACACTGCGAGAAGAAGGTGAATCTGCATTCACCTTCGTATCTTCAAACTCGACGGAATTATTACCTACCAGAATGATAGGTACGGTGTCGTTGACTTCACGATTTGTTGATACCTTCCAACAGTGAACACAGGATATGGTTCAAGCTGTTCTCTTGAGGCAACTGGATGAGATACGCATAAGCACATGTTCGGTACTGATCTCCGGACAAAGAGGCGTACGCACATATAATCTTCAAACTCCTTGATCGTGGCCTTTAGCGCCACTTCATGACCGATGTCAAGGGGCGTACGAGGGGCGTACGATGCCATCCTGCAAAAATACACGAGAGCGATGAAGTGGCTACAACTGGGACGCGTTTGAGCAGAGGCGATCTAGTGGATCCACATGTGGGTCCTGGTCGAGGCGATGCAGCTGTGCTCTGTATAGAGCAGATGCACCAGCTGTTGCAGAACAGTACGCCAAAATGTACCTGCATGCTCAGTATGTGCATCAAATACAACGGATAGTATGAAAAACACGCTTTGACCCGGTTCGCAAGCAATTTGGAATGACTGGCCGGCCAAGCAAGAACAACACGCTTAAGTATCCCACAATGTCGTGGTATCAATGAGACCGTAGATAGCATCTAAGCACAGGAAAGTTATAAGCAAAGCAGCTGAATGTGGTTTTTTGGGGCTTTGAGAACAATGGATTCAGAGTCAAAGCGATGGCCAAGCGTCGAGGACAATGCGAGACGCGTTGTTGACGAATATTTGTGTCGTTGGATCCGTATAATCGAGTGCCACGACCTCCTTCTCCTCAACTTCAAGTATCTTCTGCGTATCCCTCCTCAGTCCCCTCTCTTTCTGCATGAAACAATTTGCAACATGGTGAGCATACTTTGAACATATCTTAGAAGACATAGAATCTGACATTCCCCTCGTATCTCCCGTGACGCTCATCGCGGAACGCTAGAACTCATACGGACGCAATCGACGGTCCATTGCAGACCTTGAACAAGAACTCTACGACGTATTCTCAAACCATCCACAGGCCACCCTCAACGATGAGAACCAGCCCGTCATCTCCGGCGACGCCCTCGTCGACATTCTGCGCACTTTCTCCCGCAACCACGACTCCGAACTCATGACCAAGGAGGAGGAGGAACAGCTCAAGACCCTCCTCGACAGCAACCCCGGTCTCGCAGTCACGCCTCAGGTCCTTCTCCAGTTCATCGCTATGCGCACCACTATCTCTCCACGTCACACACCCGAGGGGTCGCCCCCTGAAGACCACTTTGCACTCNGTGAAGGCCATCCCCCCGACGAATCAGACGATGACTACTATCACAACCACAACCGTAGCGCATCGCGCTCCCATTCGCGCTCGTCGAGCAGGGATTCCAACAGCACCTCCAGGTACGGGCCACATAGTCGTCCGCCGTCTCGCGGCCCTCCTGTCCCGCCCAAGACGCCCACGTCTGCCGAGTCCCCCTTCGACGTCTCGAGTCGACAACGATCCACGCCTTTGGAGACGAGTGCCCCTTCCAGTTGGTCGCGCAGGCCCGCCCCGCCACGTCGCACGAGTGACGCGGGACGTGGTAGTGATTCTGAGGTAAGCTTATTTCTTAATTTAATATCACCTTCATGTACGGCGTCCACCAGAATTTTTGAGGTATTTTCGGGCCTGTGGTGGTGATTTTATTCATGGCATGCCTTCCGTGAATTCCTCTCGCTCCTTTGGCCCTGAGAGATGTATGTTCTCAGACAGGTTGGGTTCGAAGCGCCAGATAAGCGCCTCTCTCAGTCTGTACTCTCTCGTACCTCATAGCGTCTTGCCACCACGGAGGGCTATGGGCTATGAGAGATATGACCGCATTGCGACGGTAATGTCATCGTGCTCTTCGTTACCCCAGCTCACGTCGAGTGGTTACTCAACCGACAAGTTCTGTTCAACAATTAGTTCTCTCACATAATTGTGTCCTTCCTATTGTAACAGACATGTACTCATTACATCGCATATATAGTCTGGTACCCCCATAGCGTTCAACAGATCACACGGACGTTCACGCGCACCTTCCAACCCAAGCAGCCCAGGATCCGACTACGGCGGCGTCAGCTCCCCCACATCCTCGACCTACTCCCGCCCGCACTCACGCGCTCAATCGCAATCGTCGTTTGTGACATTCTCACCTGATCGTGATCAACAAATGTCCTCTCACGCCACTCCCACCGGACTTATGTCGCCACCGCCCTCTGACAACTCGTTTGACGACGACGGCATCGATTTCACGACCATGCGTATCAACTCTTTGCCTATGCCCCGCGGGACTCGGATTCGGACAGCGATGATGACTTTGAGACATCGTTGGGGCTGGTCATGGACCGGAGCGCGGCGAGCTCGACCGTGTCGTTGGATATGCAGGAGCGGCTGGACGCGATGCAGAAGACGAACAGCGAGCTGGGGAGGAAATTGATGGAGGCGGAGAACACGCTTCAGCGGAGGTTGGGTGACCATGAAGTGGAGCTGGAAGATATGGAGCTGCGGCTGGAGGAGACGAAGGCAGAGTTGAACGCTGCTAAGCGCGAAGAGAAGGAGCTGAGGACCAAAGAAGTGAGTATCTCCCGTTCTCTATACTTGTTGGTTTATGCTGATTGTGTCTTGCAGAAAGTGAATATCAGCCAGATCGCGGCTCTGGAGTCCGAAGTCGCCAAGTTGGTGAAGAACTTGGAGAACGCCAAGAACTCTTACACGAGTCTGCAGAAGCAGTATCAGGAACAGTGTCGTAAGTACTTCCTACCAACGTGTGCATGGACTCTTATTGACACGCCAACTATAGATGAATCTGAGAGGTACCGCCTTCAACTGCGCGACCGCGACGAAGAGATGAAGACCATGCGCGAAGCGGCAGACAATGCCCACCTCGAATCCCTCCGGTGGGACACGCTCCGACAGAACTTTGAAGCGCAGATGAACGCCCTGCACGATGACCTTGACATCGCCGCGCAAACCACGGCCGCGCTGGACGAGCAGAAGCAGGAGAACATGCTGCTGAAGGAGACGATCGACCGCATGCGGTTCGAGATGGACGAGATGCGGACGAACGCAAGTGCGACGGGTCAGGCGAGTGGGGGCACGGCGAGTGTGAAGGGGAGCGTGAGTAAGAGTCTAGGGGCGGAGTTATTGAGTAGGATGAAGCAGCTTGGGGATGAGGGTTGGGGAGAGGATGAGAGTGAGCATGATCAGACGGCGGATATGGATGAGGTGTCGGAGTTGTTGGATGAGGAGAATGATACGGAGAGTGAGGATGTTATTCAGACTATCATCACGCGGACGAAGCGGGTAAGTTTCCACTTTCATGCTATGTGCCACTTGCTAATATATGTCACCTCTGCAGAAGGTTGCCAGTCGAGCCAAGAGGATTGAGACGGTACAGTTCGAGGAAGTCAAGGAGTACTCGGACGCAGAGATACAACACGATCCCGTCACATCCTCATGCTCAATTCAAACCGACCCGGAGCCCCAACCCAGACGGTCATCCTTCAGCATCCAAACTGACACACCACTCACTACATCGTTCTCCAGCCAAACAGAACCTGAACCTGTCCCAGAGCCCATCGTCAGAGTCAGCATCGAGATCCAAACCAACGAACCAGAGCCCGAGCCCGAAACCAGCACGTCCGCCTCGTCTAGCCACGCTACGCTCGAATCCGACGACGAGACTCTCGCCTCATCTTCCTCCACGCTCCTTCCGCCCACCCCGAAAGCGCAGGCCGAGCACCTGCACGACCTGCCGCCCGCGTACCAGTCCGTCGCGAACGAGGACCGGGACCAGCTTGCGCAGCGCGTGGCGAACGAGACGCTCAAGACGTGGCATAAGGGGATGACATTCCCCGTGCGGCCGGTTGTGGGCGGGATCTCGGAGGACGCGGTGGAGGATTGGAAGGCGTTGAAGGAGGAGCTGGGGATTGAGTGTACGGCGATTGAGAGGCTCGTGGAGGAGTCTGCACGTACAGGCCTTCCGCGTCCGACCTCGAAGGATGGACGACCTAGGAATAGGCGGGGCAGGTTCTACAACGTGTATAACACTTATGTGTATGGGAACGGTGATAAGGAAGGCGGCGCAGGAGCCTTCTCCATATTGTCGACAGGACAGTTCTTGTTCTGCGTCGGTGCGTCTGCGGCGGTCGCGTTCCTCGTCGGGCACGCTATGGCGCCGCAGTACGCTGTGCCAGGAGGTGCGACGTATTACGACCGCGCGGCATGGTCGAGCTTCAATACCATGCAGGTGGCGGGAGAGGGATTCCCTGGAGACGGTGTTTCGGGTGGTGCGTTCCTCGGGTTCTTGGGACGTTTGGGCGGGGAAGCTGCTAGGACACTGCGCGGGTGGCCAACTTAGGTTTTCCATTATCAACCATGCAAACGCGGGCTTCATCTCGACCTCAAGAGATCTCCCGCGTACCCTGTCAAGGAGGGCAGAAGAAGATCATAGAAGATTGAAGATAAGAAGACGGAAGATGTCGTTGTTGTTGAGCGGAGGAGGGCGCAAGTTGTCCCATACACCGCAACCAAAGTTGTTCATATGTGTATATATTATGGCACGATGCTATGGGACGCGCTTGCTTCCCTCCTTCCTTTTACTCACACACTCCTTCATGTTCCTTTCTTTTTTCCTTTTTCTTTCTGTCTTTTGTCATCTCCTCACCGCATACACTCGTTCGCATGTCTACATGTTTTTCCATTGCCTCTTTCCGACCCCATCCTCACCCACACCACCCGATGCTGATTTTTTGCAGCTATGTTATGTCACTCGTATTGACACTCTTCCCTTCCTCGTGTTCTCGAATGCTTGTTGACACTTGCTTGCTACGCCCTCTTGCTACTACCCCCGGAGCTCGTTCGTATACCACGATCAGACACTTGATTTCCCTCCACGCACCCATCGACACGCTCAAACTCAACTCAACTTATTGCACTCCCTCGCCTCATCGCCTCCGATATACCGTTACAACTTACACCCCCGACACCACGCACCCTAGGGTTCACTATTACTACTAGTATCACCGATAATCAGGACCCTCGGAACCGTGTACGCTCGCCTGGCCCTACTCGTGTTGTTCGGCGCGCCCGGGACCTCCTCCCGTTACCCCCTTCTGTCTCATCCAAACCGAACTTCCACCGTCTCCACTACTCCGCACTTAACGCCCCTTTCACGCCCCCTTCCATTTCTTGTTCATGCTTTCTTTCCATCTTTCATTTCATTTCCTCACATGATTCCGGATCGACAATCACGCTCACACCCCCAGTACGTCTAGAAAAGGTGTACGCGGGTTGGGGACGCATATGTATTATTTTGACACTAGTTAGTAGTAAGTACGGTAGTTGCATAGGCATACAGTTACTCTGAGCTCTTGGCCTCGTGAAGGCGGGGGTAATACCATCCCCTCGTTTCTTTCTCCTAGTACTGACTCGAACGTCTTGGCTAAGTCTGATCAAAGCGTATCATTATAGTGTGGACTGAACAAAATGGAGGTGATGAGCATTGAAAGAGACGAACGGACCCATGGATCATATGCGAATGCGTAGGAGAACAAGTGAGAGTACTACCATGACATAAGGGTTGGCGGATGATAAGGCGTGTGAGCCTTGTAGTCGGTCAAACAAGAATGGTGGAAGGGAGAGGAGGAGTATAGGAAGGGAAAAGTCTCCAGCTTGCTTCGAAAGAGAATAGAATAGAATAGAATAGGGTAGGCCTAGGGCGGTAGCGGTAGAGGTCTAACAGTGTAAGGGTAAGAGGGTGAAGTTGAGGCAGACGGGAGATCCATGAGCGGGGTTTTGTTATACAACAAGTGGGGTGTGGAGGTGATTGTAATGCTGGAGGGGATGTCAGAGGCAGAAGAGAACGAAACGAAACTTCTATGATGAAGATGAGACGAAAAGAGGAAGAAGGGGTAAGAAGAAAGAGAAGATATGAAATCTGTCCGTGACAATCTATGCGGTGGGAGCAGAGGCCGAGAGCCAAACAATAAATCAAAGGAGTCATGGGATGGGGGATGGGATGTCCGAGGTGTATACGTATGCATTATAAAGAGGAGAGAGAGATAAACAAGGTAGGGGTGTTGGGATGACAATTGAACAGAGAGGAGAGTGAAAGAGTATGGTACACCTGGTCCCAGCCCGTACGTATGCAGAAGCGAAGAGATACACAGATCATGTACAAACCAACGTCCTTTCGCGCTGTTTATGATGTTTCTTGTGCGGTGGCGACGGCGGGCGCGGCCTCGATGGTCCATCCACACTCGCACTGGGCCGCCGTGGGCGCACTTCCAACGGACTCCCGCTCCCCTCCGAATCGCTCGACGCCTCGTCGGCTTGGCGGTACATCAGGCTCGTGCTCCGCTGCAGGTTCGTGTGGTAGTCAAGCTCGGACGGCGTACGCTGTCCATCACGGAAATCCTCGCTGACGTCGCTGTCGCCGTCTGATAATGAGTTAACAGAGGGACGGCGGCCTTCGCGTTGGCTGTGTGACGGACGCGCAAGAGGAGAGGTGGTATGCTGGTGATTAGCACGGTACTGGCTCTGCCGTTGCAGGTCTTGAGCTGCTGGATCAGGTGCGGACGGGAGCTCGGTATTATTGTCTGTCCGTGAAAAAAGCAAGGCCTGCGCAGTGGATAACATGGGCGGACCGAGAGAAACGGAAGAGGATACGGTGCTGAGGACGCCGCTACTGGTTGGCAGCGATGATACTGGGCTTTGCGCCACACCACCAGCACCGAGGAGCATCGTGTCTTGATCCAGCGCGTCCTCCATCCTCTCGCCTGAATACAGACTCGTCAAGTCTTCCGAAGGCCTGACCTCACCCCAACTGGCTGCTCTCATGGCAAACGACAACGGCTCTCCACTACCGTTGCTCTGCCGGCCTCTCCTGAACGCATCCTCACTCCGCCTTACCGAAAGATCTCGTCTGACGATTTTCCTTCCTATCGCTGTTCCCATGGACGTGGATCCCGCCGCCGCCAGAGAGGATGGCGCCAACATCGTTGAAGTGGGTACTAAACTTGATGTGCTTGCCTCCTGAGGGGAGGGACCGCGGCTGTACATCGATACTGCTGACGATCCTGCTGCCGGAGACGGGCTCTTCCCTAGCCATCGCATGACGAAGTTCGAAATACGACTAAGAGGGCGTTCAGGAGGCGTAGTTTGAGAAGGGCTTGGATCACTGACGGGAGAGGGGACTTGGCTAGCGCTGTAGCTCGTGCCGTATGCGCTGTTCGGCGTGAGAGGCTGTGGCGAACCTACGCGCGACGATCCGCGGCGGGGGACAGTGAGACTGCTGACTTGCAGGCTATCAATGGCGAGAGCAGGGGTGCTGCTCGACGAGTTCCGGCGGGACTTGCGTCCTGAGCCAGAAGGGTTGCCAGCAGCCCACATGGCGAAAGGCTCGAAGGTGGAGGTCTTGGTCTGGGAGCTCCTCATGCTGGCGTTACTAGCGGTTTCGTTACGAGGAGAGACCCTTCGTGGCTGAGACATCACCTCTTTACCTTTGTCCCGAGTACCGATGCCGGCTGCTGCGCTCTTGTGGCGAGCTAAGTGCGCCTGAGGGGCGGACCGTACACCTACATCTTTGTACTTTTCGCGAGCCGGCTCATCTACGGTGCGCAGAAGAGTGGGCGGCGCTTTCCGTGACCGCGAGGTCCGAACGTTGCGCACAAGGCTGGAGATACCCCTGACGAGTCGTGTATCTGACCAGCGGAAACGGACAGACGAGATGGCAGAGCGAGTCTCAGACTCCGTAGTTGTCAAAGGATCTTTCACTTCAGTAGTGAGCAGCCATTTCTCGGGGTTGGCCATGTCACGAAGAATCCAAGGATGTCGCTGAACGCACATATGAGTCGTTCACAGCACGGTAGAACAATCAAGCTCAACTAACCTTCACTTCGTCCAGCGTGATCCGCTTCGTGACCTCCTTCTCGAGAAGCTTCTCTAAAAGCGCAACGACAAGATAACCCTCTGTTTCCTGACCTGGAGGTGGCGCCTCTTGATGTCGACCACCAACAGGAATTCGATCGCAGCCCATAGTCTCAGGTACGTCCCAATCCTCTGTTCGAATGATACTGTAGATCTGATACTCGCCCTCGGCCTTGAAAGGCAGCTTCCCAAAAAGAAGGGCGTAGAGAGTTACACCAAACGCCCAAATATCGATGGCTTTGGTGATAGGTTGCTTCTTCTTAGTCATTGTGGCCGAAGTCCCTGCTGTGGTGGCGGTCGCGAGCTGATCCAGGTCGTCCGCTGTGGACTCCGTGTACGTGTCACATATGATCTCAGGCGCGAGGAACATGGGCGTTCCTGCGAACTTCGAAAGATCTGAGTCGTCCATGAGGATAGGATCTCGAACGCTGATTTGACCTCGTTGGCCAGACGCAGACAGGTGCTGTGCGTATGAGAAATGAGACACCCCAAAGTCTGCAATCTTGACCATGCGACGGTCGGCAGTCCATAATAGGTTCGCGGGTTTGATGTCACGGTGAATGATACCTTGATGGTGCACTACAAAAGGACACAAGTGAAGTCAACTGATCTGAACATGAACCTGTGGTCGTTATTACGTTCGAATACGTACGGTATTCAAGGCCCAGAATCACATCTCTACAGATGCGTCGTGTTTGGTCAACGCGCAACGCGGGCTCTTCAGAGGGTGTTCGCCATTTGATCTCGCCTCCAGCAAGATATTCCATGACTATCGGGATTGACAAGTTTGGTCAGCATACGTGAATTGAGTCTCGGAGACATCCGTTGGTCAAAGTGGAGGGCCGCCATGCAAAGTCCGGAACCCCAAAGTCGTATGATGGTTACGTGTGGGGAAAGAGACGTACCCATGTAGATCTTTTCAGACAGCTTGTCATCAATGACTTCGCGCAGACGAACGACATGAGCGTGGTTACACTTTTTCATGATAGCGATTTCCTTGCGTATTTTGTGCTCAGTGCTGCCTAGGTTGTCTGTGACGGGCGTGTGGGGGGAATGAGGCAAGTTCTTCTTGCGGAACTGGTTCATTCTGTCGATCTTGGGATTCTTCCGGCGCACTGCTTTGATTGCCTGCATAGTCGCACGACCGGAAAGAGGGGATGCAACGAATACCTCAACGAGACGTGGAAGTGCATATAACGAAACGAGACGCACCACTTCGATTCTCTTGAGCTTGTCAAAGGCAACATAGACTTCACCATGTTGACCCCTGCCGAGTCTGTTGCAGAACTCGTATTGGTTTATGACTTTGTGACCGTCTCTGTGGGCCTCCTCTGTCATAACAACGTCCTCCACCGGAAAGTCTTCGGTGGTGGGAGGGGGTTGCTGCGGCTGCTGAATTGTGTTGATTCTTTGCGAGCGTGTGCCATTGGGCTGGCCAGAGCGCTGGCTGGACGAGGACGCCATGGCTGGCGTTGACGGCACCTGGCCTGGGTGGGGAGGGCGTCGGAGATGTAAGAGCCAGTGTCGAGGACGGGGAGAGTGGTGTCGACGATGTCGGGGACGACGGCGGCGACGACGAGGACGGGGAGGGGAGGGGCTCACTGAGAGTCGGTGGCGGGGATTCAGGAATCAGCAGCGCAGGCGCCCAGGGTGCACCTGTAAGTATAACAGCTGGGTCACATCTCCGGGTCACACCTTCCCAAAAAGGCAATCGCCTCCTAGAACGCCCATTGAGTCTTTTGGCCTTGGCGGGACACTGCGGGCGCTTGTGTTGCCTGCTCGCGGCGAGTAAATTTCTTGAACTAAGAGCCTGCCTCTCCGGTTCCTCGCCTTTCCTCGCATACGTCTTAGCGTTCGGCCGTTCGTGCTGGCGGTAGGAACACACCGTAAAACTCAAATCACTCGTACACAATCCCGGACATTCCTCGCTGGCTTCGTAGCAGCATCTCGGACATATTACAGTATCAAAACATTCCATTTTCGCTAGTTATTGACTTCTTTAAGTTCTCATCTTCCGACACGTCGACCCTGCAGCCGCAGTCTACTCGCGAGGGCACACACACCTGTCCTCCTCCTTGACGTCCTTCATCACCTGCATAGGAAGTAGAGGTAGTCAGTGCCCGCTCACACATAATACTCGTCGCGAACGCAGTAGTGGAGCTACTCCAACGAGCACCATAATCTCACGACAACGAGGGTCTCTTCCCCGCGCGTGTCAGTCCCCGGACCTTCTTGCAGCAACGTCTGCAGCATTCGGAGAGGTTCCAACGTTCACAGAGACCCCCAACCAACCCCGTCTCTCGAACGGTAGTCTGTTGGCCAGGGCCACCATCCTCAATGAGCTCCGCACAGCGACCATCTCATTTACCGCAATGCGGAAGGTACGGATCGCCAGTCCATGAAATAGGCGCCAGCACCGTAGCATTCGTCCTGGCTGGCCCAGGACGTTGGAATCGCCGGATACCAAAGCCCATCAGAAGTCGATGGAGCGTACCGTCAATAAAGCAATTCAGGACTCTCGAGTCTCGTCAGAAGCGTGAGCAGATTGCAGAGGGGCGCGGATGTCTTCCAGACTCTCCGCACCGCCCGGCATTTTGTAAAACTGCAACGGTGCAACCACGAGGAGGCCATTGGTGTGGCGCACTATGTCTGTGAAATACAAACTCCAGCGATATTTGACGGCGTGATGATGTGATGGTTGTGGCTTCTCTAGCCCCCAGCCTAAGCGAAGACGGGCAAGATGTGTGGGACTTACAGAATCGATATGTCTCCCGCAGCCCTAGAAATCAAGACGAAGATACGTGTCAGTGAGAACAGGGACAGTGTGGAGACAGAACGAGGGTGTTAAAAGGACGACAACACGAGCAATCATATCGGCAACTAATGAAGTCGGATGCTATGAAAACTAAGGTCATGGTGACGTCTGCGTCTCCTGAAAATCGTCCTCCGCGACGGCCACCAAGGTGCAGCAAAGTGATGATGATCTACATAGATCACCTCACTTTTTGGGCTTCACCACTTCACGCGGGAAGAACACGAGGGGGTCATGATGCAAGAGGAATCGAGACATGATGATCTTGCCAGCACATACGCATGTGGCGTGACGGAGCTCTATCCACGAATGGGTAAGAACATACCTTCCAAGTTGTCTTTCCGCATGTGTCGCACTTGACGGCAAAGCAGGCATCGACAGGAACGGCGTCGTGGTGAGTACTGGCCATTGATGAGTTTATTGCGAATTGACGGTGCGGATTGTTTGATTGCTGTTGGAGAGTGAAGTCATACAGATGGAAATCGCGAAGTCGTCGTGCACAGCAAAAGAGATCAGAAAGACGCAAACGGGTAGGACACGGAAAACGTACCTATAACACGGATTTCCGCCGACGAAGAACTGAAGAAGGAGAGAAGAAGGAGGGCGTGGTATTATGTACCGACGTGCCACTCCTAAGATGCGCTTACTGATCCAATTATTCTGATGTGTTATCGCAGGATCATGTGATCGTGTTCCTCACGTGCATAATTTATTTGAAATTACTCGTCCATCGCGTTCACTGTCAGGCCTTTCAGGTCTCAGGTTTAATAACGTTGTCCTCATCGTCATCGAGGTATTTTGTGACACCCAAGGATACCTCCGTAGCCCCGCTCATTGCTTTGTGGAGTAACATGCGTTTCATTGTCATTACTATCATTAGATTCCGTTTTGCAGCTCTCCGACGCAAGCGTATCTGAGTCCTCCGAGCACAGCTGTACGATTTTTTTGCTCGTTAAAAGTCTATTCTCATCTCCCCATTCGTAGCATTACATTCTCTGGATTTCGTCCGGCCGTTGTTGCGTCACGGTCCACCCGAACGCGCATTTCGTCTACACTATGCAGCATGGAGAATAGAATATTCTCCCTGCCGCTTTGTATTGTGGATCATTTGGGAGTCAACGTATCAGAATACGTGTTAGCGGTGGACTACGGTAAATCTTTGGCAAATCGCTGACCTCTGCAGAATGCGATCCGACCTCTGGACTACAGTATGTTACATGTATCAAACGCCGCACAGGGTCAATGGTGTCCCACCATCTGTTACATCAGGTCAGTTCAACCCACGAGTTCACGCACATTGGAAGCCACTGAAAGCTACCGAAACCCTGGTGCAGATTTGGCGCGCCATTCGGAGCAGCTGAGGCGAACTCCCGTGTCTGCGGGTTGCGGGGAAGAATCATATGCGTCGTTTGACGTCCCCGCATGCCCGATCACGCTCACGCTGTACGAATATGTGCGTCCCACCACCTACTATGCGGTGAGTCCAACACGTCCACTCATGTAGATCCCAGGCCGGCGTTCACATCATTCCTGTCAGAAACGATTTCGCACTCAGCAGGGGAGGAAGATTAGTGGGACGCAGCACTGACCTTATCTCTCCGGCCTACTTCCGAATCAGTCAAGTCTCTCACCATTTGACAAGGCCCTTGCCTTCGGAAGGGTTCGGGCGAGTGCCAGAAAGCCACAAAATCAACTCCGCAGGGTTCGAGAAGGACCGCAAGATGGTAAGGCTTCTGAAGGTCATGATGGTGGCTATGACCGGTTTATATTGTTTTGCTGCGAGCGAAAGGTGCGTGCCTCAAACGTTTCGAAACCGCTGTTACTGAAGCGTTCGGCATGTCATTCAGTTCCAGGAAATGTCCTGTTTCGATCAAGATACAATACGTCTTATTGTAGACAGCTATTGAAAAGGTCGGCTATGCATGAGAGCAAAGGAGAGCTGCTGCAATGGACGCGCCGAACATACCCAAGCTGCTTCTTGTGATGACGAAGTACGTGCCCGATGTCCGAAGGTTCTCGTCGCCGTCGCTGCTCACAACAATGGTTGGGACTCGGACAGCCTCTTGTTAGATTCGGACTTACTTACTTAAGGGGCATCTGCACACGTACATATTCTAAGCTTGCTTTGGAATGAGATTTCTATAATCATGGTATCTGATCAACACAGGTCCTCACGGGAACATAATATATCTGCGCCATCTAACGCCAGTGATTATACACTGTATGGGTAACGCCACAAGTCGTACGTCCTGACCGTTCACGGCCTGTATAAATCCGGTACGCAGAGCCCTCACGACCGTGTTTTCCCTTCCTGAAGATCTGAAACACCTCAAATCTCAGCCCTGAGCACGCAGGGTGGAAACCATCTACTTCTTCGCCGCACTCCTGGCATCCAGGATGGCATCTTTCAATCTTCTTAGTGCCTCATCAACTTGCGGAGGTTCCAACAAGCTGAACGACGCGCGTGCGTACGCTGTCTTTCGGCCACTCGGTAGAAAGACTGTTCCCGGCAAAGCGAGAACACCCCGCTCGAAGGCGTGCGTGCGGATAGCTGCTGCTGAGTCGCCTTCTTCGTCGTCATCTTCGGTCAGTAGAAGCTTAAACCTACAACACGACGAGTCAGACGCCTACATGACGCCAAGAGGGGAGAAGGACGGACCACATGAACATGCCTGACTCTGGGGTGACCCACTCTACGAGTCCCGTAAGATGCCGCCGGAGGGCCGTCTCGAATACGTCACGCTTTGCACGGTAGAATTCTGAGACACGCTGGGTGTGAGTCAAAAACCCATCGTGACCCCAACGGCTGAGAACGCTGATGACCAAAATTTGTGCCATGGAATTGGGCTGTAGATTCGCGTTGGTGCTCTGCGTCAGGAAGAGGTAAGGACCAGTAAGGGTGTAGCGACTGAGAAGCCGGAATAGCTCACGTGTCGGTCGATCGCTCTCATAAGTGTCAAAGGCCCTGAGGCAAAACCCAATCGTAAACCAGACGACAAGACTTTGGACAAACTGTCAAAGCGAATCACGCGTCCGACGTCTGGCTGCTCGCGTTCCAATGAGAAATAAGACGGTGGTCGGGGTGCGGTACCGTAGTATACGTAGAAGTAAGGATCATCTAAGGATAGTGCGTAGGTCAGTCAAGCGGTGAAATTGTGAGGAAGTGACTGGCACACCTTCCAGGATGACGAAATTGTGTTCACGGGCAAGTGCGAGGATCTCAAGTCGCCGCTCGAGCGTTGCGGTCATGCCAGTAGGGTTGCAGCCATACTATTCAAGGACATTCTTGAGATGTCAGCTACGGAGTCAGACGGCTGAACACGCACTGGAACGGTATACAGGATTTTGGGCTTCGGGTTTGATGCCGGCCATGACTCAAGCATAGCGCGTAGCTTATGCGAGCATATTCCCTTCGCATCGGTCTCCACCTCTACGCAGACATGTCAGCGAAAGTATAATATTGAAGAAAAGTATGAACATACCGTAGATGTTACAGCGGATAGTCTGAAACAGCGGGATCACACCTCTGGAGAAGATTGAATGACATGAGGACGCGTATTTAGACGAATAGCAAGGATCAAGACGTACGGGTACATGGGTGCCTCGAGGAAAACAGGATCTCCGGGATTGACGAACGAGGTAACGGCCTGGCAAATACACGGTAAGCATTACGTTGAACGGGGATGTGATGACCGTCGCGTTGTACTTTGTATAGCAAGTCTTGTGAGCCATTTCCGACACTCAGCTTCCATCCTTCGCCTCTCTTCCGCCCGTGGGACACCTCCTGCAGCTTGTAAAGCCAATCCACAAATTCGGGGACGCCCTGAGTAGGGCTGTACTGCAGTCCAACTTCGAGCTCTTCAGGAGTGAGACGAATAGCTATCTCTTTCGAAGCGTCATTAGGGTCTTGAGCCGTGAAAGACAACGACGTTATTGGGAAGCTCGAGCTGTTGGGTTTGCCGACAAGCATAGAGATAAGGCCTGGGCGGTTCTCTAGGGGCATCAACTCACGGACTGCAAGGACAATCACAATCAATGCCACGCCGTAACACTCAATGAAAGAAGTGTACTCACTGGCATCGTCGGTACGGTTGACCGCCAACTCCGAGAGGAACTGCTCGTAAAACTCGTCGGGAAGCAGGTTCAACACCGGCAAGTCACCCATGTCGGTCCGGCAAATCGATGCCCAGGAGGAAGAAGAAAGGGATGGCCGTAATGACCCTTCGTCGACTCGCTATAAGAGAGAATGATATGAGATTTTCCGCGGCAGCATTAGAAAGCCAGAGTCCCAATGACTCCCATGCACGAGACGCACAATAATAATGACGAATAATGACTCACTGATAGGCATCGATATTTACGATCGAAATAACATTGGCGACTGTCTTGAGGCTGCTGGCCGGAGCATGGGACGCGTAGATTGTGGTCTCATGGTCAGACAGAACATATAAATATTGTCAATATGAAGTCATAAGGAGCTGCTCGATTCCGAATAATACATTCAGAATCAAGTGGACGGACTCACGGCGTTGCGGCCAGATCCGCGATCGACTCGAACGTTGTTGTCCTGAAATGGTGGAGAAGGTACGGTAGACGCTCAGCGGATCGCAGTCTTCGGACAGCCGACACAAAATTCACCTCCCGCAGGCTGCGACTCGGAACACTAAGCCAGAGTGCACTCAAACCTCGCGCGGGGAGTTCAAAATTGTTGAAGAAAAGTGGCTTCGCTTCACAGGGCCTGTCGCTGTCATCTGTAGTTCATCTTTCCTGGCTAAGTCGGAGGACGCTGTGAGTGAGAAATTCTCATCTAAACTCGCATACTCTTGATACTCCTATGTACCAGCCCTAAAGATTCAAATGTTACAGCTAATTTCGAGACGTGTTTCCTACCAGGCTTCGTGTATATCAAGGATTTCTTGGCGGAACTCACGTTCCAAGCTTTGTAGATCTGCCGCATGGACCCTTTGTACGTCAAGTCCTTCGACCTTAGTTCTGGGCGACCATCTGCGACAAGACTACTATGTCCAAGAATCACAATCAAGATGTGTTGTTTCCAAATCCAAGGGAGGTGGCCACTGATAAGATAAAACAAAGACATGAATCTCTCAATCAAGATCTGCTTATGCCACGAGCGCCCATCACTTTCTCCCACCCGTGACGGACTGACGCGTCGTCGCGTCCAATGGTCAACCTAATCCTCGACTAGTGACACCAACCACCTTGAAACATTTCATGAGCTTGGAATCGTCCCCATATTTTCTATGTCCCGAAAAGAAATGAACACAGCTCTAGCTGCCCCCCTCTCCCCTCTTTTCGCCGCTCGCGTTGCGCTTGGTCTTTCTAGCTGGCACAGGGCCCTGAGTTTCATACAACCGGACAATAGCCTGGAGCTTTGCGATTTCCCCACATGCCTGTCCGCAGATCTGATACAGCCTCCAGGCGACGGTACGACCTCTTTCAGACAATGACCGACAAACCTGGGGCATATATTACTAGCTTAGCTTGGCCATCCTGGCTACGCGTGGCTTTGCGCGTGCCAAGACTGTCCAGCGGCATCTCAACACTTTGTGGCCACTGGCCAGCATATTACCGCTGCGAGCTTCTTTTCCTTTGAACAACCACCACATTCAAGTTAACGACATTCTGCACTCGCCTACGCGCCCTCAGACATGACTATTCCGCAATCCTTCGATCTCGTCTCTGGACCTCACACAGATTCTTGGGTCTTCACGCTGAACGACTTCAACGTCTCCACCACTCAGGTTCATGCTATGCGCATCGCAGACTCTGGAAGCAAGAGACATGCTGTCTATATCCCTGCCGCGCTCGGGCTGTTTGGATTGGGTGATCTCCTCCCAGAACTCAACGCGTCGTCTCCTGCTGCGGCTGCCTCCAGTGTGATGTCGTCTGCGCCGTCTGAAACTCGGGCACAGGACGTCGTTCAGAGGCTCAAACAACGCGAGAGTGTCATCCACAGTGCAGCTCGTACCGATGTGCTCTTCCAGCGTGAAGCAATACCTTCTGCCGATACCAATGTAGGATCGGACATCGGTGTGGACGCGAACAGTATAACCTATGCTGAGCTCTTGGATGTGACGCGTCCGGACTCTGCATACGTGAGCTTGGATGATACGTCTTCTTGGATCTCTGCGGTCACCGAGCAACGCGCGAATACGCTGTCCGGAGATGACACCGACTCCGAGCCGCGGGTCCGATTCTCGCCCTTTCACATGGACGAGAAGGAAAGAGCAGTACGTGTCATGACTTGATACATTTCACATTCAAATCCTTACCATTTCGTCAGAATATCGAAGCTGTCAAGATCTGCTTCCGAACGGGCGTGACGACGTGCATTCCTTGCCTGCGACCGGATTGCAACGCCGTTTTGTTCAACGTGAGAGCTCTGGCTGCACACATTCACCTCCACGATATAGACTGGTACATTTCTTCTCTCTTCCTTTCTGTCATTGGGGCTGACTCGGACGTGAAGCTTCTACAGCTGTATCGGGTGTATTTCTCGGTTCATGGACAAGAGTGAGGCCGACAAGCACCGCAGGACCTGTGCATCCCTCATCCGGGAATGCTCCTCTCCGCCGCCTCATCCCACTGCTTCAGGCGGTCAGTCAACGCGTCACTGTTGTGTATCTCGCCGTGTTGCTAAATGTCGCATTGCCCTTAGGTGTTCTTGTCAAGTCTATACTCAAGTTCCTCCGCATGGCTCTTTGGAGATGAGCCGTTGGGCACTGTATCAAGGTGTTGACCCACCAATGTTTTGCTTCGTAATTACTTCAGGCGTAAATGCTACTCTCTGTATGTATCGATTAGTCGTAGTACCTAGGTTATCGCGGAGGGTTTGGACTCCACCATCAACAGTACATTGTTAATGTTTGTTTCAAATTTGTAGTTTTAAAACATGTTCCAGCCCATTTTCTATATCTCGCAGAATCAATTGAATCACTTATCTTTCTACCAGAATGCCGATTGTGCGAAATCTAATCTTACACGAAGAAAGACAAGACAGAGAGCACGAGAGCGAGCGCCAACCAGCTCAGTACTCACGTGCGATCAGCCACTGCAGTATTTGCGCATGTTTGTGAGAGCTAGATAGTCGTGAACCTTAATTTTGGTGTCGTCCACAGAAACGCGAGTGGTCGTGCTCGCCTTCGTCAAGACCTCAAGACTTCATCAACGTCCTCAAGAAACCAATGGCCTCTCGTCCTACCGTCAGCGTCCACGCCATCTCCGGAGGTATGTCGAGCATCGTCTATGTCAGTCGCAGTGGATTGATCGTCATTTGCGTTGTCTAGAGGCTTCCTCCTCCCTCCCTCTCCCCGCCGTCCTTACGGCCCCCATTAGGTTGGATGTTGTCCAGCAAGTCCATAGTGCGTATATCTGTTTTTCGGATTAAGGAATGTGAACCAATTGTCGATGCAGAGAGCATTGCCAAGAACAAGAGGCAGGCGTACTCCGTCAACGTGAAGGCGGGTCACCAGACTAGTGCGGAGTCCTGGGGAACTGGTCGTGCTGTCGCCCGTATCCCCCGTGTTGGTGGAGGAGGAACTCACCGTTCCGGACAGGTGCGTAACACATTCCTTGTTTTCCTCGAACTGTTTGGCTGATTGAATCTCTATTATAAAGGCTGCTTTCGGTAACATGTGCCGTGGTGGTCGTATGTTCGCTCCTACCAAGATCTGGCGCAAGTGGCACGTAAAGGTCAACCAGAACCAGCGCCGTTTCGCCGTTGTTTCTGCTCTAGCCGCCTCCGCTCTCCCTTCCCTCGTCCTCGCCCGTGGTCACCGCGTCGAGGAGATCGAGGAAGTTCCCCTCGTTATCGCCTCCGGCGTCGAGTCTTTCAAAAAGACCAAGGAGGCTGTCGCTCTTCTCAAGACCCTCAAGGCGTACAACGATGTCGTCAAGGTCTCCAACTCGCGCAAGCTCCGTGCCGGTAAGGGCAAGCTGAGGAACCGTCGTCACCGCCAGCGCCGTGGCCCTCTCGTTGTCTACAACGAAGACAACGGTATCGTTAAGGCGTTCCGTAACATCCCCGGTGTTGAGCTCGTCAACGTCAGGAGACTCAACCTTCTCCAGCTCGCTCCCGGTGGTCACCTCGGTCGTTTCGTTATCTGGACTGAGGCTGCTTTCGGATTGTTGGATGAGGTTTTCGGTACCTTCGATAAGGCTTCCACCCACAAGAAGGATTACTTGTATGTTATCCTAGCCTTCTTTTATGATAAGGTGCACGGAAATACTCACTTCTTCGCTCCTATCAGCCTGCCCACTGCTAAGATCAGCAACCCCGATGTCACTCGCATCATCAACAGCGACGAGATCCAGTCTGTCGTTCGTCCCGCTAACTCCAAGCACCAGAAGCGTCCCTGGACTCAGCACAAGAACCCCTTGGTCAACAAGGCCGTTCTGTTCCGTCTGAACCCATACGCTAAGACCCTCCGCAGGCAGGAGATCCGTACGTATAACACCATTATGTATACGTGTACATTCCAGCTAATGAAGCCTTTCTTCATTAGTCAAACAGGAGCGAATCAAGGCGAAGAAGGACCAGAAGAGGACCAAGGCTCCCAAAGCCGCGGGAGATGCCTTCTTGAAGACCCTCTTCGCTCCTTGAGTTTGATCTTGCGGAAAATGACGTGGGAGGTATTAGGATGATGACATGCATTGATACGCTCATATGATATACACTTCACCCACTCTCCTACTATGTTCTATATGATCATGCATAACCTGCTGCAAAGCCACGCCTCACGTAGTAGTTGTATTTGGATTGATCCACGTTTTCTGTCGATTGAGTTGCCTATCTAAACCCCGGTTTGCGGCGAGTACGAGAAGGCAGGACAATGACACAACGTCCGTGGAGGCGTAGCAGAATTTAGCAGAATCCACATACGCTGATGCAACACATCAAGAGGTGCGGACCTATAGCGCTGCCCACTGCGCCGATGGAGGTCATGTCGACGTGCAAACGGGCCCGGACTGTCCTGGATCCTGATACATGAGTGAATTTCATAGCAGAATTGATAACGCCATTCCTACTACTGTGAGTACTGCCAGTATTCGTGTCAAACCGCAAGTGCGATATATGGTGGCACAGGCGCTTGCGCGACCCTTTTCTGCTCCTTCACTCTCGCTGTGGCGCTACTTAACTCGTTATCGGCTATATGGTCACCAGTGTTTGGTCTTTTACGATAGGAATGGCGAGACACGAAGGTCCCATGCGTAGCGGTTGCACTGTTGGAATGTCTTGTTTCGGTCAATGCGAACCCACCTTCGTCGGACGTTTTCTCCACATGGCTCAAAACAAAGCAGGTAGTCAAGGTTCTTGGTCCTCTGGCTCCTCGTGGAATACAAAACAACGGTCCAAGCAACTCTATTGCGCAGAACCGTCCATCATGAATCTAATACACAGCCTGCCTCACGTCAAGAACTCTTAAAAGGCCTTTGTCCCCTTGGGTCTTTCCATCATTGGCCACTCCACTGGCACACCCCACTCTTGCATATATTCTTGCCATTCCTCATACCATCGCCCGTGTCGGGCAACATGAACATGAATGGACCTCAAGCTCAAGGCGACCAACACTGGCAGGCTGGCCATTCTGGTGTTCGTGCTCGCGATATGTTCGGGTGCGTCGCTGCTACTTGTTTGCTTTGACCGCCGTACAGGCGCTTACGAACGTTGGCCACACAGACAGCCACTCCTCGACGAGCGAGGCGCGCATCCTCAACAAGATTCGTTTGGCGGCATGAACGATGGCTTCGAGTCACAGGGCCCTCAACACCCTCTTGCACAGAGAGGCGGTCTCGGACTCGAACGCGCGCCTCACAAGAAGCGTCGTCGTCCACCACCTCCAGGTCTCGACAACTTCAACCTCGATGATCCATCTTTCAACCCCGATGGGCCTCCGTCATCATTCCCTCCTGGTCAGCAAGACTTTCCCGATGAATCTATGTTGCAACCTCCGCGTGGCCGCATGCGCCGCGAAGGCAACATGAATATGCACCCTGGCGGTGATATGGACATGCAAATGGATGGCGGGGTGGATATGGATCAGTTCCAAGGTCCTCCCTCTGGTCACCATCCGAACTCTAATTTCGACGGACCTTCCTTTGGGGAGCAACAGGCATTTGCGCCTGGTCGCAATCGTCAGCATGACATACATGATTCAGACGTCCACATGGAAGGGTTCACTCCCGGTCGAACTCATCAGTCTGACATGAATGACTCGGGCCCTCGAATGGGAGGTGCACGTGGATTCCCTCCTCCTGCGGACTTCGGTGGGCAACAAGAATACGGTGGTCAAGGCGGAGGTGTGGGCTTTTCTGGCGATTATGATGAGTCGCCTATGCATCGGCCAGAACACGAGATGGGATTTGAACCTCGCACGCCGTCCAACATGCGCGACTCGCAGGACCGTTTCTTGCAGGACAACCAAACTCCGCGCCGCCGTCAGCGTAGGTTCTCGGATAGCAACTTAACATCTTTTCAAGAGCCAGGCTTCCAGAACGGCATTGGATCCCGAGACCATTTCCATACTATGCGTCCCGGCAGGTCCGCAGGCTTATCTCACTCCCCTTATATTGGTGACGATGATTCTGCACGCTACTACGGGAGCGACCCTACTGATCGCCACCGTCGCCCATTTTACGACGACAATGCTCTTCGTTCTCCTGTTTCACGGCACTCCCGGTCTACGAACAAGCGTATCCTGTTCTACGACCAGCGAAAGCCGTACTTTGGGTTCAACAACCGCTCTCCGTATGCTGTGGTGTATAGAGGCAAGAAATACCCTACGGCGGAACACCTCTATCATGCTTTCAAGGTGCGTCTTACCCTGAGTTTGGAAAGCACGAGTCGCTTGGCTGACATAATTCACACTGCACAGTTCGAGCACCATAGACCTGATATCTCTGAGAAGATACGCAAGTTCCCATCGGCTAATGCAGCCATCTCAGAGGCGCACCGATACGACTCTGAGAGACGCAGCGACTGGAGAGATGTAAAACTTCGCAAGGTAAGCAAGCTAGTTACATTTTGTGTGATTACGTTACTAATTTCTCTCTAGATGGAAGAGGTTGTCTCGCTCAAGTTTGATCAACATCGAGACTTGCGAAGTGCGTTACTGGCCACAGGCGATGTTGAGCTAGTAGAGGTGAAATTTCCTTCTATTTCCTTGCACATAGTCGCTTACTTGTCTGTTCAGGCTTCCTACAACGACTCTTTCTGGGGTGTTGGGTCTGACGGAGTCGGACGAAACGAATTTGGCAAGCTACTGGCCAGGCATCGGGATGAGTTGCGTCGCGGTGGTTCCAGCAAACGACGTACTAGCTCTCCTCACTATCCTAGTACCCGGGATTTAGATACTTCCGTCAGAGGACGGACGAGCTCACGGCGGCCTATCCGCTTCTTTGCTAAGAGTCAACCCCATTATGGATTTAGCAACTATGCGTCGTACCCCGTGGTGTACAATGGCAAGCGGTATCCGACGTCTCAGCATTTGTTCCAAGCGTTCAAGGTGCGCACATGCTCTCTGAGGACTTTTGTGCACAATCTCACGAATGAACTTCCACAGTTCCTTGGACACAATCCTGAGTTGGCGGAACATATCAGACTATTCTCGACATACCCTGATATCATCACTGCGGAAGCCCATCGGCGTGAGAGAGATGTGCGTAGTGACTGGCGAGATATTTCCATCGCAAAGGTATGTGTCCTAGTTCAAATGGTGGAGGTATATCCTCATCAATTATCGTACTTTCTTAGATGGAGGAAGTCCTATGGCATAAGTTCAATCAGCATCCTGACCTCAAGAGGGAGCTGCTCGACACCAAAGATGCTGAACTTATCTTTGTGAGTTCGCTCGCATTTTCGTTGTCTCTTCACCTCTCTGATAGTAGCTGCGGGATTTCAGGATGCGCGAGAGGATATCCGATGGGGCATAGGATCTGATGGACGTGGACGCAATGACCTCGGGAAAGCTCTCGAGCGTGTACGATCTAGGCTGCGTTCAGACTCGCGATTCGGCGACCAGCAAACGATCTACAACATCCCCTTTGAACGCGAACTAATCGGGCAGGAATACGCATCGAGATCCTTTGGTTCCGCCAAATTGCGTCGCCACACACGGGGTCCTAGTCTTCCTAATATCATGACCGGCTTGTTCGGAGGCCGTCGCTCCCCCAAGGAACAAATCACGTTTGATCATAGGACTGAGCCGTACTATGGGTTCAGCAACCTTGCGCCGTTCCCTGTCAATTATCTGGGTATGACTTACCCCACGGCGGAACATCTGTTTCAGTCGTTCAAGGTGCGTCTCGTGTTCTTTTCTCTCACCGGTTGTTTGACAGACGAATTGTATTTATAGTTTGAGAAGAAACGCCCGGACCTCGTCAAACATATCAGGACGTGCTCTTCCAATCCTCAGACAGCCATTGCTGAGGCACGGAGACATGCAAAGGATGTTCGCGGTGACTGGAAATCAGTTAATGGTCGCAAGGTAGATTATTTTCTAAACTCGAAGGTTGGGCATGACGCTGATACACTACTGTTTTCCAGATGGAAGAGGTCCTCTGGTTGAAGTTCACTCAGCACGGCAGCCTCGCAGATGCCCTGGTGTCCACAGGCGACGCTGAGCTTGTCGAGGTCAGTATTTGAGCCGTACCCTTCACAATCACATGTGCTGATACGTTGCGGACAGGAGAACGATAGAGATTCATATTGGGGTATTGGTCCTGACGGCCAAGGTCGTAATGAATTCGGGAAGGTCCTTGAGAAGATCAGGTCGCGGTTGCGTCATTGAATACACTACACTCTCTCTTTCATTTCTCCCTTTCATTTCATCCTTTCGTAGCTTGCCCTGGTGGTGAGAATTATGAAATCATCATCGCATGGCAGACTCATCATTTGTACATTACGGGAGTACAGACTATATGTATCACTGAACTTGACGTCTTTTGGCATATTGGACAGTCTCTCATATATCGAACTGCGCAGATCGTAGACTTCGTAGTGTACCAAATTCACGGACGCGGCTGAGCATCGAGTATACACGCCCAGTGTGTTGGCGTCCCTATGGTTCAGTCAAAGGTCATGCCACCTTCCACTGCCACCAAAAACCCATCGTATCGGCACCTCGCCAAACGCCAATGATCCCCACTATGGAGCCGATCCCACCGATCTGAACACCCTCAAACGACCATTGTTTGCCACTGCTTTTGTCTCGGCCGTGGTACATATGCTGAGTCAGAATATCAGTATGAGCCTCACGCGTCATGTATGAGGAATGCGCACAAAGCTCCAGCGGACACTTCCTTCCACCAACATCGACGTCTGGCCGTCAACAAAGCATATGTTCGCGTCGTCATCATCTGATTCATCACCATATTCATGCCATATCTCCATTCCTGTCTCTCCTTCGAAATGGATCGTCGGGAAGTCAGGCAGGCATCCAGGCTCTCGACTGTAGGAGACGACGCGCAGGCGACAAGGGACCAGATGGCGGGCACGGTACGCTGGGAGGGCCAGATCTACTGCCAGTGACTCCCATGTGTCACCATTCAGACCTGCGGCATTGAGGCTATTCGATCAGAAACTATATAGTGGTGAACGGATATGTGGACGTACTTGCGAAGACTGGCATCGCCAGCCAAGTTTCCAGACGTCTGTGTGAACATAATGAGATTGAGATACCACAACATTGTCCAGGAATAATGTTTCTTACCGCCACATGCCCTCCACTCCTGCCCAATCTCGATTTCTTCCCTCATCTTCTAATTCGCTGCGAAGCCATGCACCTGGTCTCAACGCATCGGCACCAAGCGTGTACCCTTCCATCCAAGAATCATAACTGTCTAGGATCCTTCGCATGATGAGTGCGATGACGACAAGATGTGACCAGTCCGGTGTGAACTGGAACGGATCTGCAGGATCTACATCTTCCTCAGGGTCGGGAGTGAGGGAAAGGAAAGGTCCGTATAGATGACCGCGCTTGAGCCGAGTCAGATCGTACGCACGCTTGTGCATGATGAGGGAAGGCATATTGCTCGTCAGAGCAAATGGCTCCCAGCCGCTTCTCCTGGTGGCCGACAAGAGCGCATGCTGCGCGATGAGCTTATACAGAGCGGTAGCAAGAGGAGTTGAATCCCATTCGGGATCGAGGGTATTCGAATTCAATCGGCTGAGAAGCGATGCAGGAAGGCCATGCGCGATGGATTCGTGGTATTCGACCGTATTCAGAGACGGTGCATCTTCACAGTCAAAAGATGCAGGAGGTTTTACTGCGCGAAGATGGGCCGTCTCAAAAGATACGGAGTGCCAGTATTCTCGGTAGGTCTTGCCTCCAGGACTGAAGTCTGCCATACAGACAGACACCGGTAGTACGGTGTCTATGAGTGAGAGTAGAGCATTAATGGAGCGGAGGTTCTGTTCGTCGTCGTTCGTCTCGTAGCCAGAATCCGCCCGCGGCGCATCCTCGCTCTCTGTATCCTCTATCATGGGGACTGCGCGCAGATAGTTGTACGCCCTAATGCGCTCCCTGAACGCGAGACCCCAGTCAAAGTTGGTGGCCTGATAGAGCCTGTGACGATTGGAGATCTGACGGAGATCGTCGTACTTGGTCAAATATATGCGTCTCCAAAGAGAGTGATCGACAGGTTGATATATCATGGCTCGATGTTGTTTGCAGGTCTGTGCAAAGGCAGCGACGCCACGTCCCAACTGAAGCTGATCCCGTGCCAATTCGACGACGATCTTCTCCGTGACCTCCTCTGGCAAGCTGATAAAGCCATTTCTGAGATGATAAGGAGGTGCGGACTTGGAGTGATGGTTCATTGCATGCGCAGCCAGAGACAGGCACATCTGTCTGAAGATCAACCCCTTCTTCAGCTCTGACATACGAGTGGTGTCGATCAAAATAACGATACACGCACCTAAGCCCGTCCGTCAATGTATCACATGTACAGTCGTACTGCTGAGTGACTGCATATGCGTATGCTCCGACGCCTATCATTTTGAGTGTGCCAGGAAGCTGCTCCAAGGATCGTGACGAGGAATGGTGGTGTGCCAAGTCCCAGGGATAATGGTCGGGTTCGAGCAATGCGAATGTTCAGTAAGCCGCATTACACTGACAGGCACTGCCTTGAGGCGTGTTTAATCACAAGATACGTGATTGCATGCTTGAGGAGATACCCAGGATCATATAGGGGTGGGCGATGGTTCAATATTTTTGCAATGTTCCGTGTTTGAATCGGAAAATAGCAAGTCGTAGCATGCGGAACTCACGAAGAGTGGTCGGTGAGGTGGCATCGAGGTGGCATGGATAGGTGCGCCTTTTGCCGTGCACATCTCAATTTGGCAGGTGTATTTGCACGTAGTGGTCAATCGATCAATCCGTACATATTCAATACGCAAGAATCATAGATGATAGTCGTAACATGATTAGAATTGATACAAAGCAGAATTCCTCAAGATATGACAGTAGTCATCTTATTTCCAAAGGTCAGTCACACGGAGAACTTTACCAACAACCTTGCGCATAGCACCTGGCCCTTATTGAGCTCGATATTCAAGTATGCACATTTTACAGATGCTGACATACCGGAAAACTGACGAGGAGGCGAAATAGAGCAGTTTTGAGTGACCCATTCGCAGCTTCTGCGGTGTTCCTTCGCGTCTGCCTTATCTTGAAAGCGAAGCATGCATCCTATGCATTCGTACGTACTGCAAAAATCGAGCAACAAATGAGAACATGCTGCGCCAGAAACCGAGATCAAGTACCCACATGATGTGTCCCTCAATGTCATGAATATGGACATGGGCAATGAGAGCCTGGATATCTGCCAGAATTGCGTTGCAGCCGGCGCGACCACAGGGGATGTCGATGATCGACCCTGCCATAATGCAAGAATAAGTGGCTTCAGCTCTCTGTTCGAATCGTCAGAATATGTAAAAACCAAATATAAAACACTACACACCGCCCGCTTCCTTTCGTTTCTGGTGACTGTGGCGTACTGAGCTTGGGGTGGACCGACATTGCCAACGTCTTGAACGAATGTACCAGCTCCGATGCGTTCATCACTGGTATATCGATGCTGGGTTTCCGATGCCTGAAGCGCCGAATCCCCATCTCCGAAGAAGGTGGCCTGAGAGTCACTTTGATACGCGTCTACCAAGGTAGGATTTGCGTCATCTTCCACGAATAGACTAGTACGAACATCCTGGTGGAGGAGAATTTCGCGCTTTCTGAGACGCGCCACAGCCGCATCAGCGCGAGCCTGTATCCCCGCAGAGCTGTCATCTGTGAAAGAGGTGATGTGAGCGTAATCAGCAAGAAGAATATCTAGCCCAGATGAAAGTAAGGCAGTGGGTTGAAGATAGACGGCTTGTCTCTTAGTTTCTTCGTCGGCATCATGGAGGGAGTGAATTTGGACAGTAGAGATATACGCGTTGTCGCATGAGAAAGAGACACGCGAATGTCCATCCGAAGGATACCGTGACGCAGTGAGGGGTTGGGGCTGGGTGTCCGACATAACCGACGCGAGTTGCTGAAGAGACAGCACAGGTTGTTGTGGCCTTATATCGCAGTGGACATTTGCCAAAGCAGTCGAGGAACTTTGTGTTCCGACGCCCCAATAAGGGAGACACAAGATTTGATCATGCCACTCGCAGGCGTTGCCACCGAATCCAAGCACTGGTAAAGCACCAAACCAACAAACGGAGACCGAAGCAAGTGTCAAAGATGAGAACAAAACGCAGCAAAATCAGCCATGATAGCCGTTAGAAGGCTTCTAGGTCGTCGATGCTACCACAAAGTCCGTATTGTCGTTTGTTGGTCTTGGGGCAGTGGCGTGTACAGGGTGCGGGACCCGGTTTCCTGCTGCATGAAATGATGAAAATTTATCATCGAGAAGATCGTGAAAATATTGTGTTATCTTCAAAATGTTATCACAATATTATCATATTTTACGATAATATCACGATCTTACTTAGAATTTGCTGCAAGGGAAGAGCATGAAAATAATCAAAATTTAGTCACAATTTGTTTATCATTTTCTCAACAGCTAAAGCCAAGTGCTGTATACAGGGCGCCTAAAACGCCGAGATCGAGATCGCGCTAGACTCCAGCAACTTGAACGTCGCTGAACTTTCCAACAATCTCTTTCATTCTACTCTCGCCATGTCTCTTGCGAGGGCTGCAATCTCTGCCAGAATCCGACCATTGACGGCGACCGTGGCCGGTAGAGTGTCAGCGTCTCGCTCGGTCAACACGCAGCCATTATACGATGGACACGTTCCCCTCAACTGGTTCGAGAAAGGGCTTATGATTGCTGGATCATCTTATATGTCACTAACAAATCTACGAAGAGGAGGTGAGCTGTATACAATCCGCTGTATTACCGTGATACTGAGTAAGAACGTTTCAGACATGATCGCGGCCATTGGAGACCTCACAGCTGGACCTGTCTTACCGCGGCTACGGGACACGATGCTGGAGAGTAAGGAAGGCCGGAGCATTTTGAAGGAGAGACCGAGAATAAGCACCAAGACTGTCGATATGGAGAAACTCGCGTCACTCCCTGAAGGGACATTGGGACGGGCGTATATAACGTGGCTCGAGCGCACTGGAGTAACACCAGATACACGAGAACCCGTACGTCCAACCCTCGTGCTTTCTTCAGGCTTAAAGTGAATTACTCTTCTCTGCAGGTCCACTATGTCGACGACCCNGAACTCGCCTATGTTATGCAGCGATACCGTGAATGCCACGACTTCTATCACTGCCTCTTCAACCTCCCCGTGAACGTCGAATCCGAACTTGCCCTCAAGTTCTTCGAATTTGCGAATCTAGGACTCCCCATGGCTGGTTTCGCAGCTGCGTTCGGACACCTGCGGCTGAACTCGGAACGGAGAGCGCGTTTGTTCAGGGAATCCGTTCCTTGGGCGATGAAATGNGGTACCTCTGCAAGGAGCTTGATCACTCTGTACTGGGAGAAGAGGTGGGAGCAGGATNTGCAACAGATTAAGGAGGAGTTTGGTGTTTGGGATCCTCCAGTGGCGAGGTGGGGAAAGCCCTTGAAAGAAGCTAAGTTATTCACGGCCAAGAACCCACCGCAGGATGTCACCCCTTCGTCCTGATACATAGTAGACGTTGACTTTTCTTAGATATAATCATGGGCGTATAAAGATGTGAGACTATCGGCNCGATTCAGTCGAGAATGCTCTGTTCATTATGCCCTTGAAAAAGAANCATTTTGACAAGTCTTGAAGCTTGAAGTCGCGATCCCGGATTCCTTTGAAATGAGAAGTGACACTGGCGGTGAGTAGAACAGGATACATTGCGCGTCGTTAGAGGCATCGTAGATTACATAAAATATCGTGAATAGTCAATAAGGGTATCGTGATTCGGATATATCAAATCGTTCCAGCAAAGCGTAGAATATGTGAAAGAAATAGTTAAGAGTCCGAGTCTTCAGGCTCATGGTCTTGGGAAACTATTTAGGTGAGGTGTTGCATGACCAGACTATTCGTATNATTCATTCCAGTAGAAATCGAAATTATAGTCGCCAGTCACGTCAACGTCGGGTGGAGGCAGTGCTCGCATATTCGGGAACGGTAAAACCTGCAAACACTCGGGCAATGGCCAAGCTGGGGTGAAAAAGATCAGAATAAAGTCATTTCATATGAATAATGGAACTCACGTCTCCCCATGTGAGGCAGTTTGCGATCGATGTCTCCTAAATATCTCGTATGCTTCATGAGTTGCCCGACAGTCAACCGACGCCGAGGTTCAGGATCAAGCATCTAGATCCACCGATGAGTCTACATGCCNCGAAGTATTTTTGTGGTAGAAAGCTTACCGCAGACAAGAGCTTTCTTTGAGACGCAGTTNGTTCGTCGCAATGTTTAAGTGTATGGCGAATATACTTCGGATGATACTCTCGGGAAAGATCATCTGTCATGTGATGTTCAATAGACGCAAGACGTTCGATGACCTCGAGTCTCATCTTTTGATGCACCATCAACTCGAAAAAGACGATGCCAGGGGCCCACATGTCGATACTAGGTTCGTTCATCCAAAAATGGGTTCTAGCAGGCCACATCCTCTCAGGAGGTGTGTATCCCTCACTNTGACCCACTTCTGACACAGGAAGGAGGTGACGGTGTGCTGTATCGTTGCTGTGAATAACACATGCAGTAACGAAGTCACCGATGAAGAGATCACCAGACATGGTCATGAAGATATTCGTAGACTTGATGTCGTTGTGAACGATCGCTAATTTGGCCAAGGATTGGAGTGCGGTAGCCTGTTTGTTCGATGAATGAGTTTAGTCAACGCGTCAACATAAGCAGAACGAAATTGATAATGCGCGTACCAGTTGAGATGCATAGAACTTGATATCTGAGTTTCTGAGTTTCGAGTGTTGAAAATGGACAGAGTCCAGATGATCAGCAAGAGTGCAGTGGTATAGCGGCTACCGCAAAATCATGTCACGTTATTGAGTCCTCCGAGCAAGGTACCAAGAAGTAGGAATGCGCATAGAATGCATGACTGGAGGAAAGGAGGAGACGGGACGTTCCTGGCCGTACGAGTTGGCGGGGAGGAGTTGCTTGCCATACGAAATGAAGGTGCCACACGAGAGACTACTGGTGTATGGATGCGTATGTGGAGGGTTTAAAAATCGAGTTGAGCTTGCCACAATCTATCTGCATGGCTGTCACCTTATATAGCGTTCCGGTCAAGTGAGGCTAGCCCTTTCAATGTGCCGTTTGTCCTTGACATAGTAGTAGAGGGTCAAGGAGAAAGGATCCATTACGCCTCTGTGTCATTGCGTAGCAACCTGAAAAACATCATCTCGATGCACTGGAACTGGTACAAGCTCTCACTTACAACAACAAGTGACTAAGATCGAGCACCTAGTAACAAGTAAGACAAAGCCCAAGTGACGCTACTGCTGGCAACAAGATGATCTTGAATCAGCCTACTTTTGAAAAAATGGGCGACAAGTGGACCGGGACCAAAGGCAATGGCAGTTCAGGTAGCCAATGACGAGTTGATGGTCCGAGCAAAAGAGAAAACAGTTCGCGACACAGAGTAGCACAGTGGTGTGGCGTTGAGGACGTTCATCACCAGCGTCTGCCGTTGAGCGCTGAGCGGCAACACGCAGCATTTTGGTACATTCACTGATTCAGAGTCTCGACAAATAAAACGGGGCCTTATAGTAGCACCGGAAGAGAAAATATGCAAAAAAGAGAAAATGATTCGACCCGGGCTCGAACCGGAGACCTCTCGCGCGCACGGATCGAGTCCTTAAGTTGTGAGGCGAACGTGATAACCAACTACACCATCGAACCAATACTCTTTGAGCGCCTATTAAATTCAGAGGCACAGCAAGCTCTCCGAGAAGCTCTCATATACCATCGTGCAGCAGGAATATTACCCAGATCGTCGAAACCGTAAATCTTCACAGGTTCAGCTCTACCACCACGGTCAAGCCTCCAAGGGCTCCCTCAGACAAGGAGTGGGCAAAATAACGGCTAGTCGGGCGGAGGGACTTGTCACACACATCGCTGTCCATGGCAAACTTGGCAATGAAGCAGTGTTACTGAAGTACTGACAACCCGTTTGATACCTTCTACTACACACGTTCTGCAATCTCCTTGAACTAGGTCACTGCATCGACCACACACTCCTTGAACGTCCTAAAAGTCAAACCCAGAACCTTTTGGGCAGTCTCTCCATCCATACCGTGCGTCTTCGGTAGAGGAGCTCCCTCATTCCCCTTCTTCACCACGTCCTTTGCCCAATCGAATTCCTGACGGAGAATGTCAGCTTCTGTCTGTTGGCACATCTTCTCAGGCGATGTGACCGTGAACCGACGGTTTTCCGCGTCAGGGCGCAGGAGTGCCTCTACATGCGCGACAGCTAGATCTCGCACGTCGATCCAGTAGTAGGACCTTTGCGAGAAAAAGTCACGTCCGGCGGCGACATCCCAGATGCCAGCGTTGGATACGTTGAGGTCGGAGATGTTGGCGATGGGATGTCCGAAGACCATAGGTGGAATGATGGTGACGAGATCAAAGGGGGGATTATGGTCTCAAATATAGTCCCAAGCCTACAACTCAGAGAACTTTTTCGCACCGCGGTACGCATTAATGTCATTGCTGGCCTTCGCTTCCTCGTATGTGATAGGGTTCCAACAATCGGCATTATATACCCATGTGAAGTCAGACACACGAGCTGGATCAACTATGGCAGCGAAGGAGGATGTGACGACGATGCGCTTGACTCTCGGCTCTTGAGCAGCAGCGAGGAAAATGGCCTTCATGCCTTCCACGGCAGGTATGATTCCTTTTTTTTCGCCGTTTGTGAAACTCCTTAACACAGGCTGTGCAGTAGAGAGATTAGCCCTTGTGAGGTAAGGCGAAATAAAGTGCATGACACGTACAGCAGCGCAATGTACTATTCCATCGACATCCTTCATTGAAGCCGGCAGGAGCAGAGAGATCGCCGACCAGGATGAACTCCAGTCGATCAGCAGCGTGAGGCCTGGCACTGCGCATTTCTTCTCCTTTGGATACTGATCTTGTCGTGGCTCTGACACGATGCCCCCTGCGCAAGAGCTCGTCTAGGACATGAGCACCAACGAATCCGGTTGCCCTGGTCACAAGGATGAGCTGGCTGTTGATATGCTCAGTAATTATAAATAGTGATGTTTAAACGTCACTCACCTTTCACCCATCGTCAATATTAAGAGGTAAGGCCGCCCCATCTCCTTATATGTGCTTCGTTTGCCTATGACATGACTAAACTATTCACGGTGGGAGTATCTTTCACAGTAAATGGGACTGAAGAGCAGCGAAACGCATACCAGAGGCTGCTGATTAAGTAGAAGTGATGGCAATAGGCCGAGACGACCGCCTTCGCTGATACCTGAGAAGGAAACTAGAGTGTGAATCGACATTGATGGACGGGGAACACTGATATAACGAACTTTATAAATATGCAGGATCTTTGCTTTTGACGACCGATATTTCTATGGCACGCACGCAAGGCTGATTGGTACGAGGGTACTAGTGGATGAGGAGGAGGTCCTTAAGCGATATGACTCGATCACCTAAGAGAGATAAGATAAGATTGCATGCAGCAGCCACGCCATTGCCCCTTATAAGGCGTCCTCCCCCTCTTTCCCGACCACATACCATCTCCCGCATATCGATGATGGACGTCGACGAACGCAGCCATTCCCGCCTCTCCGAATTCGACACTTCGTCCGACTCTGACTGGCTCGACATTAGTAGCAGAGCATCCGAGGACAACGACTCCGTCGCCAGCTTCTTCGATAGCGATCGCGAGGACATCGACGACCGTCCTGCCTCCAGGCGTTCTTTGAACAGCTCCAGAAGCGGCGTGGTAGATGGATGGGAGGGTCTTATTGACGATGTTGACGAAGACGCCACTCCCGCAGTGGATGCACCACCCACCCTGTTCAGCGATCCAGAAGACAATGTGAGATCTGCCTCTCCAAACGCTGAGGAGGATCCTGAGGAAGAAAGGGTCAAGGCCGGCCTCGAACAGAGCATGATGAGCACTCTCAGCTCCTCGCGCTCAAACTCATTGGCCAATTCAATGCAAACTTCCGTCGTTCGCAGTACGCGCGATCTCAGACTTTCTTTCCCTGACCCGCTCACGAGTTCCTTGCATTCGTCCTCGTATGAAGACGTCTCCGCTCCCGAGCACGACACCTCTTCAGCTGTCGGAGTCGATTCGAACGAGCAGCCCCCTGATGCTGCGCCTGTGGTTTCGGATCCGGGTTCTACTTCCACGCCCGAGGTCCTACCACCCTCAGCGTCTGGTGCTCACCGCCCAAATGTCCCATCCGGAATCACCCCAGACTTTTTCATCGCGCTTTACGGCTCTTCACCTTCGAACAAAGACGCTATTGTCGAAACGCTTCTCCAGAAGTGGGCGTCCGCAGCAGGTCTCATCCTGTCCTGCAGCTTGCTTCATGCCACTTCTATTACTACTCGAGTATACATTCCGAAGGATGGTGTTGAAGAAGATCATGCCTCGCGACGAGTTGTATCTGTTGTGGATAAGACTAATGTGAATATCAACGTAGGTTTTATTCCTCTCATACTCTGATAGACTGACTTCATCCTGTTCCAGCCGAGCGAGCCTCTTTTGTCTTGCCCTTCTCTAGCTGTGATCCTACTACCTTCGATCTCATCCATCTCAGTGGGCGCGCACACGTTGTACTTACCCGTCGTTGTGCCGAGTCCTTTGGCCATCGTGGACGTTTTCAAGTCAACCGACTATCTCCTTGACGCTGAGCAGCAGTGGGAGTCACTTGGCGCTCCACTCGATAGGCTGACTTCTCTCAGCGATTGGGGCACTGCTGTGGTTGATCATGAGAAGATAGAAGCTGCAACCCCAGCACAAGTTAATAACGCGTTCAGGCCCCTTCTGAAGGTACAGAAGCCTTTGGCGAAGAGAACTCTCTCAACTAATGCCATACTGTATGCGTCATGTGTATTTTTCTTTGATAAATACTGATGATTATTGTGTTGCAGACTCGCCATTCTATCTATTGTTATCGGCTACATCGTCAAGGGTACAGTGAGCAACGGCGTCATGCCTATGCGCACTTGGGGACTTTCTCGTATGCATAGCGTTCACACGAACAAATCCGTCACTACTACTGCCGTCATGTCTATTTCTACCCTCCTTTCCAACTCCATCGTCGCAGTATCCTCCTCCCAAGACTTGCCGGTGGTCTTGGCGAACTCTGCCACTCCAGTCGTCATTGCTACCACACCTCCGCGACAGGTCGTCTCTAGCACACCACCCGCTTCCACTTCCTCTGCGGCGCACATCGTGCTAGGCGACGTCCCAGTCACTGAATGCACTTGTGGCTGCGGTATGGTCACCTGGTCTGGGAAGATGGTGTCGACGGATCTGATAGTCCGCCCCGCCGCTTCCGCTTCGGCCCTGTCTCTTGACGCAATCAGATCCAAGGTCCATTCATCTGCTACCCGTGGATTCACTCGCAAGGGCAAGGGCAAGGCTACGTCGTTTGAGGTCGCCGATGCCTCTCTCTACGCGCTTAGCACCCGTATTGCTGGGTCGATCTCGGAGTACTTTGAGCTAGACCTCAAGGCGCTGTTGGGTGTCTCCAACAAGGAGCTCCTGGACGCGCTTCAGGTGTTGTACGATGCTATCAATCGGCATACCGCTGTGGCTTTGGAGCAATCGAGGACGGGCTTGACGATGCTGACGAAGCAGGTGAAGGAGAGGCTGATGTATCGCAACGAGCGCGCGAAGGCGAAGGCGATGTTGTTGAAGGAGAAGGGGAAGCAGTATATCTCGGTGGTACGCGAGCACATGAAGACTCGCGCGGAGGCACGGTGGCGGCGCAGGAGTTTGCGCAAGCGAGCGAGGAGGGGTTGAAGGTGATGGAGGTGAATGACTGACTGGAAGACGAAGTTTAGGGAGGTGAGGGTTTACGGAGATATCTCCGTCCTCCCTTGTTGTAGGCCACCTACACCTTCCCTTTTTTGTTTATGGCGTCCCCCAAACATTTCGGTCTATGGTTGTAATTCAGGTATGCTTTTCTCCGCCGGATTATTATTCTCTAATCCTGCACCATTCTATCAACGGCATTTTGTACACCCTCTCCATGTTATATTAATCCCCCAATCCCCTCTCCCTCGCCACCATGTATATTATGTATATCATTTCAAACGTAGGAATGAGCGTTATGTTGTTACAGCGATTGATACATATGTTTGAGAACAAAAACACAGAAATGAGAACAAGGTAGAAAAACTGTCCAGCCACAAAACGAGTCGAGAAAGGGAGGGTAGTTACATGATGGTATACATCGCATCTAGGTGGGTTATGGCAGTATCAAGAGCACAAATTGGGGTATTGTCTGTCCGTTGGGTCTTGGGGAATCCAGCCACCTTCTAATCCCTTCTGATAACTCCAGTCATCTGCGTTCTCCGCCTAGAACGAGAGTCAGCAGACAACCCCAGTGTCGGAGACGAGAGTGAGAAAAGCTCACCTTCCACGTCCAAAATATCCATCCATGAATCGCCTCTCCGATGCTCACCTGCGACTCCCAGTACCTTTACATCGAGTCATCAGTACGTCTCACGCCAGTCGAAACGAATGATCACTCACTGTCTCAAGAACGTCTTGTAACTGCTGCTAAAGTTGGCCATACTCCCGGTATATCCATCGCAGCTTCCGAACACCTGCTGCCCGGGCTGCCACGACCCGTCCCACCGTGCGCCAACGCCACGACCATTCAGCCATTTCGCGCAATCGGTGATGGCGTTGGACCATTCGCCGATGATGGTGAAGAGGTTAGATTGCTCGTAGGTTTGCAGCTCGGTGAGTACTTGGCATGATAACTGAGATAAGTTTGGAGTCAGATGAGATAAGGTAGGAAGGATGAAGACGTGGTGTTGCATACGTTGATGTGGTCTTGCTGAGACAGATCGATTTGGTCGAAGTTGAATATCTGATATTCGTGATAGTCCATAAAGACGCCTTCTGCAGAAGGGTAGGTCAGGTAATCCTCCCAACTCTAAGTGCATCGTCAATGAACGATTTGTGCAGAGACAGTGAGGAAAACGCACCTCGACCCCCAGGAAGCCATCCCCGATCATAACTTGCGTCCCATTCCCAACAGCCGCCCTCACGACATCATATCCGTCCTGCCAGAACCCTCTCAGCACGTCAGGTATCCCAGCCCTGTACCCTGCCGGCTCGTTCAACAGCTCCATCACATCTATCAAGCCCCCAGCATTCTCCACTACGAACTTGATAATGTCGAGAGTCCTATTGACAGTGGTATCGTCGTTTCCCCACGTTGGATTTCCCGTCCGCTGTCCAGAGTTGTCAAACCCGTTCTGCGAGCCTGGCGCGCCGTGGATGTCGACGATGACGTTTACACCGTACGTCTTGGCCCAGTTGAGTGCTTGCAGGAAGTAGGGCCAGGCGCCCGGGACATACGGATCAACTGAAGTCGTGAAGTTAGTGTTGGAAGATGTTATAGGCACAGACCAGTAGCCTAGTTGGATTCTATGGGGTAGGAACGTGTGAGGGTAGGTGAAGATACGAGAATGCAGGCGACTCACCGGACATGGTTCAAACCTGCTGCTGCCATAGCTTGGAAATCGTCCTCCGTTATCCAGGTCGACCAATGTGCTTGCAGGATGTCGAGAACAGTGTCATTGTCCAGCATCTGACCCATGGTGAACTCATCTACAATGTTGGTGTTGTTGGTATTGATGAAGATGCTCGGAGTGATCCATGGCTGGATGAATGAAAGAGTTCAACGAACGCTTTCGCGTTTGCCAGGATGAAGACTTGCCTCCAAAACAAACCAGCCTCCTCTGAAAGAAGTATAAGTAACGTACGTGTAGTCCGCTAATTGACACCGTCACTCACAGGTTCACGCCTCTGATGATATCTGTGGTATAATCGAAAGGTGTTGCAGACGGTGTCGCAGCAGCAGAACTTGAAGGTGTAGTCTGAGTGCCCGCAGCCGCAGACCCGGTCGGTGTGCCTGTCACTGACGTCGAATGTGAAGGCGAAGGCGAAGCGAGCAGAGCACTCGGCGCGACGAGCCTGCACTGCTGAGCATGAGCGAAAGTGGTGGAATGACCTAGCAAAAGGAGGCAAAGAGAGAGCAATGTTAACAACATGGTGATGATGGCGAGAGTCGTAACATGAAGGAATCGTAAAACAAAGGAAGAAGAGAGACCCACGAAGTTTTGGTTCGGAACCCAGGTCACAGCTTGACGCGCGGAATAAATTCGAGGACAACACGAGGCCGCCAAAGTTTCGCCGTCGTGGGCAACTCCAAAACGCGCCGTCTCCTCCATTTGGCAGGAGGAGGAGAACGATCCTACCGATCGCGACATTTGCTTCCGAGGTTCACCCATTCGCATTCGTGAGCACGTACATGTATATCCTCAAATTGTACCACCAGCTAACTGGGTGGTCTAGTGATCCACCAAGCAAGCAGCGTGAAACTGGAAGCTGATACGACGGAGGTGATCCACACCCCGCACCTACGATCGTTGCCTCATTCTGCTGTGAATGCCCAGCGCCGACTCCAGCAAAGCCTATGGCGAGGCAAATTATATGACATGTAATCTATGGGGATCACAGCTCGTCCTTCCCTGGCTTCTCCGACTCGATGTGTTCACCGCGGAAGGCTTCCGCCACCCCTGGAAAGACATCTGCCGTTAACCCCATGTATTGGTGACAAGTATTGTTCCACTTACGTTTCCGCATTTGGGGCGAGAGCGATTTCGGGAGGACGACGTTGTATTCCACAAACAGATCACCGCGTCCGGATTCTTCGTATATAGGCATGCCTTCTTCCTTTATTGTTTGAACATAACCTGGGCGCACGATCGCGGTTAGTTTGAGGCGAAGCGACACAAAGGTGTGAGTGCTAACCGGGCTGTGTGACTGACTCTCTCTTTAGATGGACGATATGACCGTCGAGGTGCGTCAAGTTACGCTCGAAACCAAGTAACGCCTGCTACGTGTTCAGAGGGGATAACACAGCGTGGCGTTCATGCGACGTACCTCATCCACGGAGATAGTCTCCTTCCAGTACAACGCACGCTCCTTCCTCCTGAACGCACCCGAATCCTTCTTGCTCCTCACCCGAATAACAATATCACCCGCTTCCCAATCCGGACTCTCATCCGCCTCGCCCTCGAACACAATCTCATGTCCTTCCGGCGTCCCCACGGGCACCTCCAGAGTATACCGCTGCGTGTGGTCTAGTACTTTCGCGCCGGCACAGTGGGGGCGACTGCTTCTTGATGATCTTCCCCCGTCCGCCACACTCGTTACATGATACTTGCGCTTGAGAGAACATGCCCGGGAAAATCTGCTGTCTGACGATCTTGACGCCTTGACCGTTGCAGCCGGTGCAGGTGTGAATGTCGGACGAGGACGCTGCGCCGGAGCCGCGACAGTGGTCGCAGAGAATACGCTTCTTGACCATGAACTGCGTGGCCTCAATGTCAGAAGCGAAGCGGCTTCAGCTATGGAGTACTCACTTCAACGCTAGCACCGGTATACCTTTGGATGCGTGAATCAGGTCAGTTACAGTCAAAAAGGAGGATGATTATTTGCGTACATGTCAGACAAGTTGATCTCCATCTCCATGAGCGACGTGGGTCCCTTGCGGACCTGACCACTTGGAGCTAGACATGGGATGAGCCCCAGGGTATTTGGGGAGCGCGTAGAAGGAAATACGAACGTGCGCCGAAGAAACTTTGGAACATGTCGAATGGATTGGCGTGGTGTTGTTGACCACCTTCATGCGCTTTCAGCCCTTCCTGAATGAAGAAGCGTTGTGAGTTGAAATTAGACGAGAGAACAGGTTGTACTCACTTCTCCATGTCGGTCATAAATTTGGCGTTTCTGTTAAGAATGAGGAGAAGAGTCGTATATCATGCCCAGCAAAGACAAACCTGTGTGTCAGACAGAATCTCATACGCTAGAACATGTATGATTAGTGTCCGCTGTTGAATGCACTGGAACATGCCATACCGTGCGCGACCTCCACAAACTTCTCCTCAGCCCCCTCTTCCTTATTCTTGTCAGGATGGTATCTGCCATGGTAATAAAAACCATAAGCCTCGGTAAAAAGGCCAGCGTGCGTTTTCCTACTTACTTTCGGCTGAGTCTCTTGTAGGCAGCTCGAACGTCCTTGTCTGAAGCCGAGCGGTCAACTAAACAGGAAGAATATTAGCACGAGACTGCGCGATGACCAGAGAACGTAACCTTGGACTAACTGTCGAGTACTTTGTACAAGTCCGCTGCGTTCACGAGTACAGCAAGGAGCAGTATGGAAGAGAGGAGAAGGAGCGTCGACCCGATCATGTTGACGATAAAGCACCAGGAATCAACCAGAGATTCTGTAACTTCAAAGCACACAACGCGACCCCCAACACTTCACCTTTTGATTCTAGTGGGGAAGAGGAGAATAGCAGGTAATAGCGGAAAGAGAAAGCCACGGCCGTTTCAGGCAGTCGGACACGTCGACGCTCACGTGCACTGTAACGCGGGCGAATCCGAGGCTCTGCTCTTGAGCTCGGTCCGTAACCACCATTTACTTGTCCCTCTCGCAGCAGTTTAGTACTACACCGCTAGGTCTATGCTCTCTGAGAAGTTGCGGCTAATAAGAGTCTAGTTTTTTGTAACATTGTGAGTTGCCAAACTCAAGCTGGTCATCTCAGAAACCTTGTAAGCTTTCCAATCATCCTACTCTTACCAACGGGAAATCTCAGACCAACTTTGCAGCCGTTAGTGGTCTCCTCAGTGCGCAGTCAGTGCTGGTCGTGCCAATGAATGAAGAACGCAGGCTGCTCGAGGGGCAGCTCGCACATCACGGCAGGGGTCATCTTGGACCTACGCATTCGCATAAACGCATGCGAAACCCGTTTTTCGTCTTCCACCCGAAATTTTTGATTACATCTTCATACTTTGCATACCGGCGACTCCTCGCTTGCCGCGTCGCTATAATCACTTCAGCTGTCGTTGGTTGTATCTCGCTCACGTATGCCACCATTGGAGAGAGGTCGCGCTCACTACACCAAGGCTCTGGGTTGATATTTCCATTGGTTGGAGAAGCATAGAACACATACGCGAGTTCGTACTTCGGTCCAATCGTGCACAGTTGCATATCACAGCAGATGAAGGCGATCGAGTCCGGAAGCTCTCGCCATTCTGACCTCGCAGGTAGCTCATACTGAATTTTTGTCACTGTCGAGCGCAGTCAGTATCCTGGAGGCCATGTCAAACGATTTCCCCCCATCTGCTCCTGCGTTGAAGGTCCTCCACCTCTCTCGACCTGCGCATCACGACGAGCCTATAATACATCCAGTCTTCTCCAAGTGTACCATTCCATCACTGGTCGAACTCGACCCGAACTGTTACCAATTCGCATGGACCAAGGGGAGCTTGCCTCCAACCTTGACTCGTCTTGCAATACACCAACGCCCAATAGCCTCCGAGCGAAGCGCAGTAAAATCGATTTTGGATGTCCTCGGTGATCTTCCTGCTTTGCAGTACTTGGATCTAACACATGCATTTCCTTTCTCTTCTTTGCACGACGGAGCGAAGACAGTTACATTATCCCGTCTTCAGATCCTCCGGCTCACGACAACTGCCCTCAGATGCAGCTATTTTTTTCGACTCTGCTCTTTCCCGGCATCTACCAGGGTTGACCTGTTGCTCTCCTGTGACGATGCGATTGTACCGGCAGTCTTGGCTGCCGCCCTGGCTCCGAAGGTGCAGGCACTTGAGCCAACATCGCTCGCCCTACTCTCACACGACGAGATATTTCTATCCAAAGCGACTAAGCCCAACATCCGCATACGCATAAGACCGTTATACGCTGGAAAATACATCTTCTCGCTTGCGGACATCTGTGCCCATTTTCCGCTGGACACTGTCTCGAGCCTTGAACTTGAAGTGGATCATCTATTCGAAGACGCTGTGCAGACGATATTCGGAGGACAACGACGAGGTTGTTGACCAACTATACGACATCCTTGCTCGCCGGTCAGGTCTAGGGAAAGGAGGAGGACGTGGCGTTGAGGAACTCATTTTGAGGGAGTGTTTCAATATGGACCATCGAGATGTGGATCTTCTGAAGGAGCAGGTTACTGATGGTATGCACCTTATCAATTCAGACAGTGGCAACGAGGAGACGTCTGACGATAGCGAGGAGGATGGTTTTCATGGCGATGGACTATGAAACATGAATACGATTGCTTGTGTTCTTGGAATCTTGAGTGCCGTGAAGGATGATGACGCGGCATGAATAGTGACCTAATCTAGATTTAGCACGGGTGTCCAAATAAGGCCAAAGAACGCGCAAACTTCTATAGCTTGCGCGTGTCTCCCCTTCAGATCTCTACTGTTCACAGATATTCAGGCAAATCAGAGTGTTCACTAGATAACCCAACGTAAGTAAAATGATCGTTGTTACAAGAACATTCTAAACACCTTCCAGGTTTTGCGGCTCAGATCTGAGCTCAAGTTCCCCCCTGTAGGCAGTCGTATCGTCGGGGATGGACGAGAAACGCGTGCTGCTCGAGGCGCAGGTTGCGCACCATGCAAAAATTATTGTCGACTTGAAGATTCACATCAATGCGCTCCTTCCCATTGTTCGCCTGCCACCTGAAATTCTTGGTCGCATCTTCCTCTTTTGCTTGGGACCGGACGACTACCTGTGCCGTACTATATCTCACCCGAGAGCCCGAACACAAGTCACCGGCACAGAATGGCGAAGATTCACACACGTATGCCATCATTGGCGGGAGGTCGCGTTGGCAGATCCTAGACTCTGGATCGACATTCGCCTGGGATCGAGGAGTATACTCAAGACACTCGAATTTGTGAAGCGGTCAAAGCGGGTGCCTTTGCGGATCAGTGGGACTTCGACGGAGACTCGTATGGAAGCTCTTGATATCTTGACCTCAGAGATCGCTCGGACCCAAAGCTTAGTACTCGAGACGCCGTTGGAGACACTGCGAGCCATTGCAGACGGATTTCCCTCGTCTGCGCCTAGTTTGCAGTACCTATGCCTATCAAGACCGTACATTTCCAATCATTCCAATTCCCAATTTTCCCCGCACCCCGTCTTTTTTTCGAGATGTGCGACACCCTCTTTAGTGGAACTGTCGATCTCTATGTACCGGTTCGAGTGGACGAAGGGGATCCTCCCAAAGACTCTCACCAAATTTTCCCTGTGTTGTCCGATTCGTCTTCCCGAAGCTGAAACCAAAGCCATGTTTCCCGTCATGGAGGTCATAGGCGAACTTCCTGCTTTGGAGCACTTGGATCTATCGGGCGTTCTTTGTCCTCCTCCGTCCTCTCCTCACCACGCACAGGCGACGCAAATCTCATTACCGCGTCTTCAAACGCTCAAGCTCGACGCATCCCCTCTCGCATGCAGTCAATTCATGGAATTGTCTTCTTTCCCAGGATTTGTTCAGATCTCTCTGCTACTTTCCTCTGTCTGCACTGGGGATGAAGTTGAAAGTCTCGCTTCCGCATTGGCGCCGAAAGTGCAGGCACTTGGACCTGTGCTACTCTCCATCCGCGCATTCAAGTACATAGGCCTGTACAAGGCTCACCTTAACTTGAATCCCACACTTGACGCCACCCCTGACAATCCCAAACCGGCGGATGTATCTCAACCTTTCATCGCAATATCCTTCAATCACTACGTCTATCATAGCAGGTGCTCTCCTATTGCATCCATCTGCACTCATCTTCCCCTCGACAGTGTATCTATTTTCACCGCTATGGAAGGTCCCATGGATAGTGTGCCGATGCTCTGTTCAGGTTGGCTTAAGCTTCTCGAAGCCTTGCACAGCGTCGAATACTTCGCTTTCGACGAAACGTGCGTCACTACTGACAACAGTCTCATGACGGCGACTCATATCCTCATGTTGCTCGGAACAATGTCAAGATTCACTTCCAGTGGCGCCGAAGGACAGGGATCTTGTTTGATGCCCAATCTAAAGCATCTCTATCTCAAATCCCTCCTTTTCAGACGCACTCAATTCGAACCCGACTCGGAACCCGACAATCTGCTGGTCGAGATACTGTGCGACAGCCTTGTGGCTCATGCTGCACAAGATGGGGATACGACAGAGGGTGGACTTGAGGAGGTCATCTTTCGTCGCTGTTACAATATTTTCGAGAAGGACATCGAGACTGTAGAAGAGTACGTTGCTGTTGACTGGGACGGAGAGTCGATGGAGAAGGTTTTCAGCGATGAGGACTCGGAGGAGAATTAGTACGACGACGAGATGGGGGCATTCGGGATGGGTATATGGAACCCCAACCATAACGATCCTGAGGACGATTTACTACTTGACGCACTCTATGGTTGGACGGGACTGTGGCAGCGGACAACAGTAGTTGAGGTCTGGAACACTTCGCATTGAGTGTAATTTTTTTGTCTTGAGAACTAGGTCGTCTTCCTGATTCATGGCACTCTGCATAGACTACAATAGAATTCTAGTGACATGGTACTTTACCAGGACACTTGACCCTTCGAATTCAAAGCTTCACCCAGATACAGATCTAGAGGTGACTACGCTACGTCACCACTGTAACGCAGTCCGACCTAACATGTAAAACATGTCCAAACAACACAAAACATGTTCTCACTGCTCTCAGAGTCAACTGACTTGGAAGCCATACTATATCCCATCGTATCTTCGTAACCACCAGAAGTTCGGATCCCCAGCCAAAATTCAAGCGCTGATCGAGAAATCCTGGCTCCTCATTGGCTTAGGAGCCCATTTTACCAACTTGTGGTGGTTCCGAAGATACCGTGAGATATAGTACGTTCACTCGATTCAATG
>SGPM01000115.1:52037-74348 GCA_004802725.1 Antrodiella citrinella | reverse complement strand
GTCCTGCATGACCGGTAACCCACGGGACGGAGCGGAAGAGGCAAGCAGACGGCTTTGGGGGATGGGGCGGGGGACGGGAGCGGTCAGAAGGAAAGAGTTCAAGGGAGGACAACGTGATTTATAGGACGTGACAGCTTGAGGGAGAGGATGAAAGTGATAGATGAGTACTGAGGCCTGAGGAAGGAGAACGCGAAAGCGAATCAAAAGATGAAAGTGATTACATAATGAGCGCCTATGAATCTTCGTACAGTACACGGCCAGATCACACTATTGAGATCATCTCAAAGTTTTCGGACATTGACGTAGATTCATATTCATTTGAGCGAGAGTGAAAAACGTGTGCGTTAAGATAGATATGAGAATAGAGCTGGGCACATAACAAAAAGTGGTCGCAGATGCTTGAACGTTGGAACACAAGTTGCTGCAGCGAAGCGACGCCGACAGTGGGTTGCAGAAGTTGGTGTTCATTTGGTGGTATTTGGTCTCGGCGCTTCATAATGCAGACCACCACGTCTTTCACTGCTGTCAGTGTCATTCATGAAGTGCATGTTTGAGTCGCGCTGTATACTCCCTTAGAGTAATGGCTGCGCCGTTCATGTTTCTTCTTCGAACCACAGGCCAAGAGTCGGGAATGAGCCTCGTATGCCTAGTGCTCCATCACTTCTACACCCGTCCTCAGAGCATACCACACTGAGACAGTCAATTGCAGGTGTACGCCGCTGCCATTCATATGAGGACCGTAAGGTAACTTTCAAGTATCTATGTTGCTATATGTGTCTATATTTATATTTATGCTGGAATAGGTTGCACGCTGTAGGCAATAGGTCTTGTCATCACGTGTAAAATTCCCCGTTGAATGCGATTCAACAACACGAACGTGATAGATCGACGGCGCATCGGAGGACGCGTTAGGGGGGAGTAATTTCGTATAAAAGGTGGTACAAATTGATGACTCGGGTCCACCCGCCCTCCCGATCTTTCCAGTGGACAACACCGCAGCAGCTGCAGTTTGTCGTGCCAGGGATACCAAATACGAGAGAACTCCGCTTGGTCGCGTGTTCGTGCTCGCGTACGACTTCCTTCGTTCACGTTATTGTAGCTACCTGGTCAAGCATCAACGAGTATGACTTACGCCAGAAAATGTACGACCAACCTGAGACCGTTGGTTCTGCTATGTCCGGCTCCTCTATATCATCTCGTTCGATATCTTCGTCGTCGGACAACCAATCTTCGCCCATGCGTGCCTGCAGCGCATGCACAAGCTCCTGTACGGATGCATCCTCTGCAGAAGCCTGGGGGGCGTCAAGCTCAGTATCACCGCCTGCCGCCACGAGATTCCAGTTGATGGCTGGCAATGTTGAGCTTGGTTCCGGCAGAGGGTCAGGGTTGATTTCCGTGCCAGAAGCCATGTCCGAAGGAATCTGGCCAGACATGGAAGCAAGTAGCGCATTCAACGCGCTCTGCACGATGTGCTGGGAAGTCTCAGCACTGCGCAAGGGATGCTGATGCAGGTTCCGAGTCTTTGGCTGTCTCGGTTTGTGTACTCGGAACATTTGCGAGCTCAACCGCGGCCTGATGCATCAAACTGTTTACATGACGAGCATGATTGGAAGCACGGTGAGCTGTATGGCCCTCGCACAACTTGCATCTCCACAGTTGGTATCCCGACCCATCTTCCACTGGCAGTAGCTCCCAAACTGCAAAGAAGACAAAGTGAGCCAGTGCATGATCTTCCGAGACGAACTACATACCATCAGTGTCAATAGTACCCTCAGGCATCGCACCAATTTGCTCAAGACCAGAAGAGTGAGGTCAGAGCCTTGAGATGTTGAGAGGCGTGCTCGCGTAGCAAGATCAGTTTGAGCTGGATTCAACGCAAGCAGAACTTGAAATGAAGGTAAATAAAATTTTGAGACGAGCGCAATATGATCACGTATGCGTACGAGTCAAAGCATATTTGACACCGGGCTAAACCGGTCTTTGACGCCGCATCATAATTTTTGTTTCAACCGCTATATTAACCTCTGGCCGTGTAGGGAGATTTCGTTGCCGCCCAACATAATTTTGAGGTGGAGCCAAAAACATAAGATTCGATACCAGCAAGATTCGAACTTGCGCCCTCAAAGAGGAACAGATTTCTAATCTGTCGCCGTAGACCGCTTGGCTATGGTACCTTGTAGATTACCTTTAATAGAGTGTATACATGACTAAAAATATGGGCTTTTGTACCGTACTCTCTGCTCTTTTGAATCGTGAGACTTTCTCTGCTCCTTCCGCGACCACCACCACACCTTGCTCGCATCCGATCTCAGTACAGCTCCCGCCAAGCCGACTGTAACGTTTAGTCCGATTTGCTACTTGGTGATCATGTCAGGTTATTTTCCCTATGGGTGAGTTCGTCATGCCTGTTTCCGATGCGCTCTGTACATGCTCTGTACACGCCCTTCTTGATGCTCATTTTGCGGTCGGTTTTTTGNACCTCACTAGCGCGCCCAATGACTTTATGTTTNCTNNTNNCTNCNGGGCTTCGGGGATGGTTGCTCCTCCCGATCTAATGTCTTTCGGGANCGGTCCCGGTCCTGGNTTNACAGACGTGACCTATGATGCATGGCAGAACGCGCCTGTCTGGCCGTCTACTGAACCATGCGCAGGACAAGGTTCGACGGATGACTTGAACGGAAATGGGGGAGGCAGTAAGCGTGTGTATGCGGGGCAAGATGATCGGGCGAGTAAAGTACGTCTCATTCGAGTGACTATATGCTGTCCGTGCGGGGAGCTGACGCATATTTTCCATAAGAAAAAGAAGGATGATGACTCTGGGGACTATGTTGACGACGGGAAATCCAGCTCGTCGGAAGAGGAGGAGGAGGAGGAGGATGATGACGACGACGACGACGACGACGACGACGTCGGTAGACGCACTCGGTCACGAGTCAAGAAGCGCAACGACAAGACCGGTACCAAGCCCAAGACCAAGAAGGCAGGGTCTACGAAACGCAAGGCAACCAACAAGGCACCAAAAACGAAGGCGCCCCCGAAACCTGTGAATGACATCCCATATACACACGATGTTATCGATGTCACGGTCAGTCTTTGGCGTGCTCGAAGAGCGAGCAAGGTCTGCTGACACGAGTTTGCTATCCCACCAGAGTAAGCTCTCGCTTGAGTTGCTTCGCCTCAAGGTCCATGGCTATACTCAGGAAGCACGCGGGCAGATGCAAGAGCTCATTCGCCGTCAGCAGGCTGTCAGTGACGCCATCATGTTGGACGAGCAGGAAATCGCACTTTACGAACAGCAAGCATTCACGCTTCATGTAGGGAGTTGGGGTATCGTCGAAAAGTATGTTTCGGACACCAGAGGTGATGAGAGCGCGGTACTGCCTGCGGCATTGAACGAACCGCCGCCCCTTGCTGGTTTTCCCTCTGCTCCTTCCGCCTTCGACGTCAACGGCTCTGTTCCGTCACCCGTAGACGATTTCAATCTGCAGGATCGTCTTCGGGAGGACTATGCCGTCGAACCGTTCGAGTACCGCTTCTTGGACTTTCCCGATCCTCCGAAGCCGCGTTGGATCAACGGAACCCTTTGCAAGGCTGCTACCGTTCCCGCACTCGTTACCATGGCAGAGGACACAGACGGGGTGCTGGAGCGGGACGCGAGTATCCCATTGCAGGTACGTGTTATTGTGAATATATGCGTTCCCTATATCTCTGACGTTTATGATTTGTTCAGAAAATCATCGAGATGGAATCGCTCCGCGTTGAGTGCGAATACCAAGCACGCACACAAGCCCATAGAGCATGCCTGGGTATGCTCGAAGATATCCAAGCGTACAGCTCGCGCCGGCGCGTGCACTATCTGATGGTTCTCAGGAAGCAGGAGGCGTATCGGACGCACCTGAACTCTCTGCAATTCGTTTCCAACCATATGCGGAATGCACCGGTGATGGGAAGACCGCCGTGGCGAGCGACGGTACGTCCTCCGCCCATTCGAGGATGCACTTTTGTCCTTCCCGAGGTTCCTGCGCCTCCGCCCTTCAACTATCAACCGTTTCTCGTCGATGCACTGGGACCGGCGACGACGACGGTGTCTACCATGGTGACCGACGTTCGCATGTTGGATGCCGACGCGGGTCCGGACAGCCACAACTGGTCTCGTCTTCCTGCTGCTGGATCCTCTACTTGAGAGACCTGCAGTTACCCCCGTGATCTGTTTTTCGTTGTTCCTCTTCTCGTGCGCCATGGCCATTGTGCCGATACCCTCTGCCTGTGATCACTGCCGTTGCTTCTCCTGACCTGCTACTGTGAACGCTGCTACTGGAACTCGTTTCTTTTCTGGACGGCTCCCATGGGACTCTGACTGGACGGGCCTGTCTCTGCTATGTCGCTCCTGCAAGCTCTCGTGAGACGACGCGCGTTCTCGTTCCGTTATTTTCTTCACTCGCTCGCCTGCTCGTTTCGTGTTTTTTCGCCCACATTGCATGCTCTTGCTCGTTCGCTTAGATTGCACTGACTCGCCTGCTCGTTTTTCTTCTCCTGCGCATGCTTTCGCTCGTTCGCTTAGATTGCACTGACTCGACTGACCGCATAAGATATTGCACGTGCAATGCTCGTTTCGTCCTTTCCCGCCCCAATTGTACACTCTCGCTCGCTCGCTTCGATTACTGACTCTGGACCGCATTCATTATTACACGCACTGCTTGTTACCTACTGTGTGAATAAAACCTGTTGTTTTGGCGTGGAGAATGGAGGTGGTTACGACGACAGAAAAGTGACAAAAAGTGTGTGGGAGGATCACTCGACGCGCGCTGCAGAGGGCGCAGGTTCGAGTCCTGCTGGTATCGGTAGCTTTTTGTGTCCAAGAATCTTCGAAAACGCTTCAGAATTGCGGAAGATATGAGCTGCGCAAGTTTGCAGCAAAATTGAAGCTGTGGGTCTTTTTGTAGCCTTTTGGCGACGTTTCAGGGACGTCACAGGCATCGGAAGAGTTCTATGGTTACCTGACTATCCCTACGATGTATCTTCATACTTAGACGTAGACTGGAGCGACGAAAAAACCCCGGAAAACGGTGAACACTAGCCAAAACAGAAAAGAGCCAGTCAAGGTAATTTGTACGCAATCAATGACTTTCAAAACAATCAAGGCTTGTGCACTCGACATCAACGAACATATCGAGACCCTATGTTCAGATAAAAGATGAGCGGAAGCAAGCTAAAAAGGAGAAAACCGACGAGCACAGCCTACGGCAATCCCCGACTTCTATTTTGATCGGTGGCGGCGTCAAGTAGATTTCCCCATTTGGGGGCCTTAAGAGGCTGTCGCACAATAGAACCAAACAACATATGCGCGTCTCAAAATTGAATGTTGTGTGTTCGAGTCCAGCTCACGTTACTATTTACTACTTCTCGTCAAGACTTAAAATGTTTGCTCGCGCCGCTGCTCGTTCCTCACGGTCTCTCAGGACATCCACTTTATGTCGAACCCAACTCCAGAATGCCAGGCAATATACTGTCACAGCAGATGAAGGTACGTCTAGTAGCTTGCTGGTGGCTTCCGGTGGCAGTGGGTGACTGGTTGTAGACGTCAGGGCAAAATTGACAGAGGATATGAAGGCAGCAATGAAGGTATGTGGTCATGCTTGGTATCTCCATGGGGATGGAACAGCTGAGACATGTGTCAGGCGAAAGACACGACTAAGACGACCATAATTCGTGTGAGCACCCTTCCTTTGTCACACTGGCGATATCGTCTGAACGCCAGTTCAGTCCACACTGGCTGAAGTCTATGCCGCGGACAAGAAGACACAAAGCACATTATCGACATCCGCCATCCAAGCCCTCATTGTAAAAGGCATCGCACGTCGCGTGAGTCCCCTCCTCAATCCTCGTACTACCTTCTCATTTCCACCTTTCACTTCATCCCATCCAGAAAGAAGCCGCAAAACTCTACCAGACCGGCAACCGCATCGAGCTTGCCGAAAAAGAGATACTCGAAATCCCCGTTCTGACAGCCTACCTCCCTCCCCAACTCCCTAAAGAAGAGGTCGACCGGATACTGCAGGAGGTGATCACCACGAGCGAGATCATGCTGAGGGACCCGACACGGGCGAAGGATATCGCGTCGATAGCGATGAAAAAGTTCTTTGAGAAGGTGGACAAGATGACGGTGGACAAGTCGTATGTCAGGAAGAGAGCAGTGCAGATTTTAGAAGCGCAGGTGGCGAAAGCTACAGCTCCATAGACGTGCTAGCTGTACACATGGCGTACCGTACACACTTGCATATTGCATAACGCACCATCCTAATACCAATCACCACTCCTAATACACAATATCCAGAGTTCAGTCCATTTTGACCAGAGTTGCATAAATACAAAAACGACCCAAACGCAACGCTAACATACTGCCTCCTCCAACCAGACGGACTATGAGACTAATCAATCCTATCCATCGTCTCCTTCTTCTTTCCTTCCCTCTTCGACTCAGCCGCAGCAGAGCCAGCGTCTTTCGGTTTCGGGGGCTCAGGGAACAAGTTCTCCTCCATCCCGTCTGTACGCCACTTGACCTCGGCCCACTGTCTGATAGGATGGTCTGGGGGAATATGCGAATAGTCACTGGAAGATGAAGCATCTCCGGACGTACTGCCTGATTCGGATTGAGCACTTGTCGGAGAAACTGCAGGAGGTGTAGAGACGGAGGAGGATGCCACGGATGGTTGATCAGTCGTGGTACCGCTTGGAAGATCAGAAGCCACCGGCGTGTTCTCCACACTCGACTTGGCGGCCACTGCGGGGACAGTCGTCTCAGAGACAGTCGGGGCCAAAGTCGAGGTCGAGGGTGCGGGGACTGTCGCAGTAGCAGTCGGAGGGACCGACACAACGGGCACAGGCACCTCGCTCCTCATCGTCGCCCCCGTTAGCGCACTCGCCACCGTCCCAGGTGGCAACACACTCCTCACCCTCGTCAATTCCTCAATACACCGATGCACCGCCGCGCTCACGCCCTCCAACACCCTCAGCCGCTCATCGATTGCCTCCCGCGTCACGCGGTCCAGTCGGCTCAGCTGCTCATCTGTCAACGTCGTCGGAAGTGTGTTCAGGTTCGGTCGGAGGGCACGCGAAGATGAGGATGGGGTAGAGCGGGAGGAGGTGCCTGATGGGTAGGGCGTGGGACGCGTCGGCTGATAAAGGTAGCCCATGTTATTCGGGTTGGGCATACGTGCAGGGCCAGCAGGTCTCCACCCACTAGGACCGTATGGGGGTGCGGTCGTCTGATACCCGTTAGAGAGGTGCTGATACGGCGATGGATGATGGTAATTCACGCCTTGAGATCCCATCGGTCGTGTTGGGTCGTATAACGGAAGCAAAGCTGGGGCACGAGAATTGGTAGTCGGTGTGGGGGATGGCAGAGGGACCGAGTCCGCGGCCACTAGCGTGGGCGCTGGTTGGGACTGAGAAGCCTCAGAATCCCGGTTGGCGGACGGTGCTGACCTTGTCGTCGGTGTCGGTTTGGCAGTGGCCGATGAAGTAGATGAACCTCCGCTGGAGGCCGCAGGGCGTAGCTCCACACTAGAGGATACTCCCGACTCCGACACAGCCTTCGAACGAGAAGTAGTAGTTGTCGTCGACTTCGAAGATGCTCCCAACCTCTTCAGCGCCGCGAGCGCAGCTGCCTCCCTAGGGGTCGCCGCTTCAGATGTCGATGCCGTCTTAGCATCGTCGTCCTCGTTCGAGCTATCACTCTGGCTCTCCACACCCGCCGAGCTCTCCGACGATATGCTAAAACTAGACTCCGACAAAGGCGCGGACGACGCAGCAGCAGGTAAGGGAACAGCAGGTGGTAGTACGCCCGGCGCGAGCGGGACGTACACTGGGGTAGGTACCGCACCTGGTGGAGGAGGCGACTGTGAATGTGGCTGGGGTGGCGTAGCGCTAGGTGTCGGTGCTGGTGGGGGATTCTGCGCTCTCGGATCTTGGGCTTGTCCTTGATCCAGGGGCCACGGATGCCATACGCCGCCTGGGCCATAGAACCCTCTCACAACAGGCGCTGCGTGTAGCTGCTGCGGGGGTGGCGGTGGCGGAGGATATGGATAGTACGGATTGTAGTAGTATCCTGGCGGTGGTGGCGGTAGCTGAGGACCATACCCAAAAGGTGGCGCCTGAGCTTGGGGTCCGAACTGGTTGGGAAATTGTCCTGGAACCAGCGGAGGTTGTACAGCAAGTCCGAGTGCACGTCGCAGAATATTGAAGAAGAGGCTTTGGTTCTGGTTCTGCGGAAGTTGTTGTCCTGGCTGCACCGGCAGGAAAGGTTGCGGCGCAGCACCAGGCTGAGGTGCTGGAGGTCGCACTGCTCCGTTCGCTGCTGGTTGTTGTCGTTGCTGCTGACGTTGCTGCTGGTCATTTCGGGTTCCGACATCGGTTTCAAGTACCGTTCGACGACTACCGAGTGTCAGTGAGCGTGTAGAAGCTTGCCAAAGTTGGAAACATACCATGTGGGACAACTTTGTTGCCTCTCCAACCACGAGCGCAGACATTGGAAATGGAAGACGTGACCGCAAGGCAACTTCTTTGGTGTCATATTGGGTCCATCTTGTTGCTGTGGTGGTACAGGCGGAGTTGGTACCGCCTCATTTGGTAGAGCAGCTTGAGAACCAGCATCCGGTATGATAGTTAGTTCTTCTCGGCAAATGATGCACGTGCGGTCTGACATGGCTGCCAGCTCTTCCTCTGTGGCGTTAGGATATCGTCGGTCCATATCTCGAGTGGCGTTATGATAGCGAATGAGGGCGCGCAGACGAGTGATGAAAGAGCGTGCTGTGAGGTATACGTCGCGGATGATGTTGAGAGGGATACCGTAGAATGTGAGGATAATGGTGAAGAATGTGAGGTAGGTTGCAAGCTTGAGGAAGTCTGGTAGCAGAGTCAGGTAACAGAGTAGCACGAGTCACCATGACGACTCACCTGTGACGAGCTCAATGTAAAATACGTACATGCTCTTGTGCTCCCAAGGAGGCGCATTCTCACCGCCGCGAGAGGACGCCCGACGATAGTCGAGATTGTTCAAGGAATACCTCGCCATTGCGTTGATAGCGCTGGCCATGAGAATGGCATACTATCGGAGGATGAGTATAGGAAAAAGTATGAAATACATTAAACGCACCTCAGTGGCGAAGAGAACCATTCCTCCCACACCATTGTTCAGGGTGCTGTCCACAGCGATCGTAAACATGAGGAAGTCAAGTATCGATAGACCGAGGAAGAGTGCGTTCATGCGGACATGGAACAATACCGGAGGACCAGGGAACGTGACTTGATCCATCTTGACAATCTAGAGTAAGCATACGCCGGAAGTACAACGGAGAATGTACTTACCGACTCCACGCGATCTGCCATGAGCCAGTGGAAGCACTTGATAAATAGAAGAAAACCAAACATGATCACGAAGGGAATGTCGAATTCATCTCGGAAGATGGTGAAGGCGAGGAGGGATTCCGTCACGAACATCCACGTCTGGTCGTATAAACGCTACCAAAGCGGGATTAGTCAGCGCGAAATGACAGAGCAAGAGCGGACACACCTCCACTTCTCGAGGCTGCAATGGTCCAAAGAATATCCTCTGCATTACACGACCGATGAACAGAGTTGCGACGAATCCAAAGTTCGCCAGGACCTGTAACGCGCGCCCAGTCGTACGGTCAGACGGAAATTGAGTAGCATCGGAACGAGAACTGACCAAGACACTACGACCGCTCCTGGATAGGTGAATCATGACGGCGTAGAAGTTGCTCTGGTTGACGCATGCATTGGCAATGGCCGCCATCATCGCGCAAGTACTCATAAAAGCGTAGAGCATGATCCTGTTGGAGGTGACGGAGGCTGCAAGAGGCTGCAGCCTTTGTCGTATCGCATCGTGAATGGGCATCGCGACACAGCCCAATTGTATAGATTACACCAGTCGGATGTCGGGAGGGCGTCGGGATATCGATGTTGAGAAGGTCGTCGTCGTCGGTGAGCAAGATGAGCGTACCGCGCGCTAAGTTACGCGACGTGGCTACCCACGATGACACCTCGGTGCACGTGGCAATAGAGCTTATTGGATGAATTTTAAAGTGATTTTCCTGCGTACACTCACAACCCGATTCTAGTTATAAAAGCTGTACCAGTCGATAGCTCCAGGCCGTCGTAGTGGACCTATGTGCTTTCGAACTGAAGTTTTGGAAAGATGAAAGAGCGAGTGCCGATTCCAAAATAAGCTCTCATCTGCGGGCGTGAGCTTTCGAACACGTCGCCACACCACAGACTGGTCTACTACTCTGGATATTTGAATATGTCAAGGGCAGCGGGGTATCCTGACGATCGCAAGATGTCGAGGTATGTCGTCGTCTGTCGTCGTTCAACTTGTTTGCCAAGCATCTCAGTTTCTCACTGTCAAACTATAGCTATTAGATCTTGAGATGCTGGCAGACATGCTGTACTCGAACTTGGTATGATATGCACCGTAAAAAGTTCCACAGTACGTCAAGCACATGTCACTTTTCCATGAGCCATGAGCATGCGCCTTGGATTGTACTAGTCATGCCTGGTTTCGCAATTAGCAGCAGCAGTTCAGCCAAAGTTCACATATCTCTCATGCATGACACGACACCATTGACACTCAAACAGATTTGGAGGAGACGACGTTTCCTTCTGGACCTGGTGCACCAAGCAACTCGTCTAGGGAAATCCAGAGCATCAGAACATGCCAACCTGTCGTCTTCGGGCAGCTCCAATATCACAAATGAACTCAACCCGTCCCATATAAACAACGACGACATCCATCAATGCCAGCGACTCTCTTTCCTTTCTTCCGCGTCCACTGCTCTATACCAGTCTATACCCCGCACACCGCTGGTCGGTTTGCATTCCACTTCTATCACAACTTATCTATATCAGCTGTAGTCTGTTATACAGGTGAGCCCATTCTCGCCACCAAATCTCTGATGATCTGCACCCCGGCAATTTCAATTTGCAGCACCATTTAGCATTTGTGGCGCTCTCCCCAGACCCTTTTCCTCGCGCCGGCGATTCCGGCCTTTAGCGGAGGCATCCATTGCTGGACTAGCAGGGGCGGCGAAACTTTGCATAATAAACCATGTGCTAGATTCAGGGCGTTTGTATATCTATCTGCTCTACAGACAATCCCGTCCCGGATTGCAGATGTGAATGTTGGATTCCCTCATCGTCGCCATCCTCCGCTCTTTCTTTCTTTTTCAACTTAACCCCACGTCATCGATTGTTACTTATTTGGCAAGCACAGAGGATAGGCAGCCATGTCGGTTCAGGAGATAATCACGTCGCTGGAACATGCAAATGACACTCGTTATCTCTCCGGTGCGTTCTCCCTTCCACCCAAACAGCTCTGCGCCACTCACACAAAGTTGTACACAGCCGTGGGGCTTGTCGTTCTTTTGTATGATCACTTTCTTACCCTTGACGACGAGATCAAGTATGTCTGGCGCGCCCCCACTTCACTGCCCAAGATAGGATTCCTGTTCAACAGGTACTTGGTCTTGGCGTGTTTGGTTGCGATCGCGTGCGGTGAGTGTCATGTTTTTTCACGAGGATGGAATACAAGACTCAGTGGTACCTCCAGAGATCTGCGGGTTCTCTATTACTTTAAGTGATACAGTGAGTAGTCACGAATGGTACTTTGTGTCGACGCAGTGGGGCTGATGTTTGATTTGCAGGGGTATGAATCTCAGTATGATCCTTGCAGTGGCACGAAATGATGAAGTACGAACAGATGCAGAGAGTTCTTATTCACGACATCTATGTTTGGTGTCATTTCTATCGGCATCGCCAATGTCCTCGTACTTTTACGCGTTGTTTTGTTATGGGAGGACCGACCAGTGAGTGTGAGGCTGCCTTTATATCCCTGACGAATTCTTATTCCGTGATAGGTCGTCTTCAAATTTATGTCCGTTGGCTTTTCAACTGGCTTCATCGCCCAGTTCGTCTGCATGATCATAGCGAACATCAAATTGGGTCGTGAGTTGCATCCAAACGCGTCATTCCGTACGGATCCTGATTCATCAATAGCGAGCATATCATGGTCACCTATCGCCAAGATGTGTATCATCTCAAGTTCTACACCACTATATATCGCAGTGTGGGTCTCTCCGGTAAGCGAAATTAATCACGCATTCCACGTAGCATGCGTTGATCAAGGTTGTCTCAGATGCTGTTTGAAGTCCTCGTCCTCGTCTCCACCGCAGTCAACGCGCTCGACCGGCCCCGAACGGCACAAACGCGAATCGTGTCTGCTTTACATAGCGACGGTGTCGCCTACTTCTTTGTAACGATTATCTACCTTCCTCTTACCTTGCACACGCGCTGATAGTGTCGATTTTAGGCTCTTACCATTTTACGCTCCCTCAACCTCGCAATGGCAGCAACAGCCAACCCTTCATTAACTCTCATGACGGTCTTGTACGTCTCTCACTTTAATTTCCGTCTTTCCCCTCACCCTCACCCCCTTCACACCAAATAGTTTTGTATGGGCAATGACAACGACAGTCCTCAACCGCTCCCTCCTCAATTTCCGCGTCTCCAACACCAAACCCTCCTCCACCTCACCACCTAATCCCCCGAGACGAGGCTCACCTTTTGGCACCGGCCACCTCAGCAACAGCACCGTGAAAGTCGTCGACATGGACGACATGACGCTATGTTGGGATCCCGAGCGCCACGATCTAGACGGGAATGGGGATGTGGATGCAGGAAGACATAAGCCGTCGGAGTCGATTGGGTCGAGTACGAGGTTGATGAGGTTGGATTCGAGGGAGAGGTCGAGGAGGGGGTTACCGGAGAGCGATTGGTTTCCGGATGTCTAGCAGTCGGGTTGGGGGTGCTTTTGTGGAGAGGTGTGTATTATTTTACGTTCTTTCGTCTCGGTGATCCTGTTTGCCAGAGACTCGAACTATGACTGTTGTACTGTACTTAGCTTTTGCAAAACTTTGAACATTCGTTTTGGTTAGCTTGTCGGTGCGCGGGTACGTACTTGCTTCCCGGTACATATGCATCTCCAAGGTATGTCATCTGTAACGTACCAACACATCCTGTCATTGTGCGGGTTGCGGTTCTGACACCGCCGCCACAGTCAAGTCGATCCGATCAATTATATATAGATCTCCAGTTTCCTCATCTTTTGATACTTCACGATATACCTTTTTATACCACGAGGCTGAGCGCTGAGTTCAGATAGCAGTTGGCAGTTTCGTCAAGATTGCTTTGTTCTAGCCAGCACCATCAAGCTGTAGAGTTGGGGATGTTGAGGACGTTTTTTCAGTTCATCTTACTCTTACATATCGGGTGCCCGTACGATACAACATGCGGGATACTGCTTATTGCGGGCCTCAGGTTGAAACGTGGTGGCTATGTTTCGTCGACGGAGTGTTTGATAGCCGCGTGTGTTTGAAGACGCTCTGACAAGGGCCATCCCCATCCCGACTCACTTTATGATGGCGTCCACCTTGTCTCCTTGCAATTTGCCTCAGCCTCCGCTCTTATCACGACGAATTCAGCCGGTCTGCAGGCTCGTTTGTCGCCCTTATTTCCTTCAACTTCGACTGGGCTGGCTCCCTCTTTCTTTGTTTCTTCTTGTTCCTCTTCTTCGTTTCTTCCCCACTCTCCTTCTTTTGTTTTCTTCTGGTTTGATACCTCGGTGCCCGGTTGCACACTTTTGTTTTACTTTTCTGGTTTACGCACTTCCCTCCGGTGTTCCAGCAGTCACTAGAAAGTTAACGAAGTCTCAACATCATAATCATGTCTGACACATTATCCGAACGCGTTATGGTCCTCCCCAACGGCAAGAACTTCACCCTATCGATCACATACGTCCAGTCCGAGAACGACGGTGTCAAAGTGCGTTTGCTATGGTCACGACTGAGAAGGAAACACAGCTAACTTTCCCCTGTATAGTTCCTAGTCGCGGTATCCGTCTTCTCGTTTTTGGCTGCCTTGGGATTGCTGCTCTCCATTGCAGTGTGTCACAACCTTTCTGTTTCTGAAAGTCTGATACTGACAGGAGACCCACTCTGTAGCTCTCAGCATGGAACACACGCAAATCTATCAACCCCCACATGTTCACCCGAAGCCATTCCTGCGCGTATCTCATCTCCATGCTCCTTTGCGATGTGTTTCAAGGTGAGTGCCCCTGCGGTTACAGACGGGAAGATAGAAATGCTGATAGGGATTGGTGTGGAAAGCGATTGGGTCTATTATGAATGCGGCGTGGACGCACAATTCGTCGGTACAGTTTGGACATACTTGCGTTGCACAGGGTGCGTCTTGAGCAGTCTTCCCGACGCATGACTTACATTGGATATACAGGTGTCATCAAGCACATAGCTGACGTGGGCCCAGCCGTTTGGTGTGTTCAAATGTTTTGTCTACTCGTATACTGTCTCTGAATGCGCGTACTGCCTTTAGGTCACTTGTACGTTTGCTTAGATTAAACGGGTATCGAAGGAGTTAGCTGACGACTCGTCAGATCATTGCTATGCACACATTCTGGATCCTCTTCCTTCGTCGTGACGCAGGGAAGAATGTTTTCAGGGCCACACTTGTGGGCGGATGGACTCTCATCGCTATCCTCATCATCTCGGGGCCTGCTCTTGGAAAGGAGAATAAGAATGGTTCATTCTGTGAGTCCCTGATGAGCGCGGCGTATAAGGATCGAGGTGCTCATACTTCGATGCAGACGGTATTTCCGGTCATTGGTGTTGGATTGCGGATGGTTACCCCGTCGCGCGCATCATGTACGTCTTTACATCCATATCCATCACGGACCCGCGTCACTCATAGACTGTTCATTATCGCTGTGCAGGTTGGACTACTTCTGGGTATGTATCACAGATGGCGCGTCTTCCGAATCGGACCCGTACTGATTAGTGTCTCAAAGATGTTCTTCTCCGCGGGCACCTGTTTCGTCCTATACGGCATGATTCTCCTGAAGCTCAGAGGAAACATCATTACTACCAAGGGATGGAAGCTCGAGTTCAAGTGGAAGGTTCAGAAGACCGAGCTCGACAGTCCTGACGGTGCAGACAGCCAGATGATAACTATTGCGAAGCAGATGCTCTTGTACGTTCCTTTTTGCGAGAGTGCTTGTTCAGCTTGTTGATTGAATGTTTTCTACAGGTATCCAGTGCGTTACTTTGAAATATCTGTTCTCTCTGAACGATGATTGAATGACCCTTCTAGATCGCATACACCATCCTGATCACGCCAATCGCTATCTGTCGCTTTGCGGAGTGGTCCGGACACAACATCTCATGGGGCGCGACTGTCTTCAGGTATGAGTCCCATAATGTGTTACGCATGAATCTCACAACTTATCATCTTTCCAGTGACTCTGTCTACCTCCTTGCTGGTAAGCGTCTTTCTTGTCAATACACGTATACTTAACTCATGCCGCCCTCAGGTCTCGTGAACGTCACTCTTTTCATCACAACTCGACGTGTTCTGCCTCCTCACACTGTCATCACCAAACGCATCTCTCTTCCCGCCATCGCGTCCTCCACCTCGTCTTTCCTAGGCCTCAGACGCGACAGCGAGAACACCCTCGTCAGCAATGGCGCCGCGACCAAGAACATCGATATCGACCAGGACAGCATCGACCTCGAGAAAGGCACGTACCTCAACCACACGGGCGACATCCAAGAGGAATACACGATGGAATACAGCGCTGCAGCACCGCAGCAAGACATAAGTCACCTCGTCGTCCCACCCGCGACCCCCCTTCGTCCCGTGACGCCTCTCCGTCCCGAGATGGTCGCATCGGCCACGATCCAAGTGTCTTTCCCGAACCCGCGCTTCAGTCCTGTCGGCCCACAGAATTCCGTCCCCGCGCCAGCGCCCAGCCCGGTTATCCCAAGACAATTTCACGACGTCCCGCTGAACACGCCTGCGCCTGCAAGCAGTATTGCCCCCGCGTTCCCGGAGTCTCCGCACGACGACCACCACCACCACCATCTCGGCGTGCATGATCACCACGACGACGAGTCGGATTACTCACAGAGCCCGTCTACGGCTGGGTTCTCCTTGAGCAGTCCAGGAACAGGTCGCGAAGGCGAAGGGTTCAGTAGGATGTCTGAGTTTCAGATCCCTATGCCCAACCCCCATTCGGATGACGGACACGAGCACGAAGGTCATCACTGATGTGCGATACCTCACTTGACGTGAGGTGTTGCTTTGTTGGTGTTCCATCTCGATTCGGTTTAACGTTTATAATGTGGACACAATTACGACTTCATACTCTCATGACACTGTTTTGCCCGTACTTATTTTTTGCTTGCTACGTTACAGTACGCCATTCCCCCAATACCATCTTACTTCTTTTCGTAATGTGTCCAGTCGCACTGAAAATCAAAGACAATACAGGATATATATATATTTTGATTGATGTGGTATGTTATGAACGAATAAATACATATGGGCGTATCTGTGAATAGGTGCAAGTGTGTGGGCTAAAAATAAACAAGAATGTAAATGTGAAGAAGATGAACAGAACAAAGCGTGACGATAACGACAGCAACACAGCGAAACAGATCCGAGACAGACGGTCGGTTTTCATACCGTCCGGCCTGTTCACAGCTGACATGTGACACGTTTACGAGTCGTAAGGAGTCTCATACTTCCCGGTAGCGAACGCTGGACCACCCAGATTCGTCAGAGGCTGGTACTTTCTCTCCTGCCTTCCCCTCATCACCAATATCGCGAGCAGCCCGACCAACAGGACAGCCACGCCGCCCAAGAGCCCAATGATGATCCAAGAATTTCTCATGAGGGTGTTGTAGTTGTCTTGTAGGTCAGACGAGGTACTGACGTCGGCGAGCGTGCCTCGGAAGCCTGTCGCAGCGGCAGGTGGGACGGATGCTGAAGAGGCAAGACTCGAGGAGGCGCTGCCGCTCGCTGAAGAAGCGGTGGATGTAGAGGCAAGGCTTGAGGAGATGATGGATGAAGAGCCTAGACTCGAGGATGCGCTAGGAGCTGAGGAGACGATGGTAGAAGTGCCTGCGGATGTGGTCGTACTCTGGTTGCCAATGACGTAAGACTTGAAACTGGCTATGCGAGCGGCATTGGCAGCGTCGAAAGCAGCCCATGCTTGATCCTTGTCTGTGACCTACGCCGAAGACAAATTCAGTTACGGATGCACAAGACGGGAAAATGCGTCGGACTCACACTCAGCAGCTGAACGTAGGGTGCACTAGCATTCGCGTTGATGAATGAACCGTAATTGAACAACGAGTACACATTGCGCATGAATGCGTCACCAAGGATCCAATCTGCCGATGTGAAGGTCTGAGCTCTCGAACATGATAAAGCTATGCGCGGGTTCACTGACCGAGTCCGAGAGCAGGATTAGTATATGAGATGGTACTGGCACAAATAACAGTGACGTTATCGGCATCCGTGCCAACCATTATAGCATCCAGAGGATTCAAGGGATACTCAATACCGCTGTAGAATAATAAGAATCCGAAAAACATCCCGGGAACGTGAATACACACGTACCCCAAGACCATAGAGATGTTCAACTTCGTATCGCAAGGCAACTCATAGATACCTCCAGAGTCTGGTATCAGCTCTGCGCCGGGAACACTGGAGTATATGGCGTCGACGTAGGATTGTGGACCGGTAGCTACAGAAATATTGGTCAAGACGTATTCACAAGTTCGCATCAGAGTTAACTCTACATACCGAGTGCAGTGCCGGTATCTAGCAGAGTGAGCAGCTTATGCTGATACTCGGTCGGGATTTCAGATTGATTGATAGTGGAGTTGTCGCTGCGCATGTTTATCAGGTCATACGGTTCCAACGACATATGAACGAAACTCGACTCACAGTAAGCCGCCTCCTGATATGTTCTTTCCATTGACAAAAACAGAGTCCATGATAGTCTCCCACTGGGAACTACCGCTCAATACAGGCAAATGAGTGGCGTTGAGGATGGAACTGTAAGCTGGATCGACTTCTCCAATGGTGAACGCACCACCATCCGTGACACCATAGATAGAACGATTCAGCGAGAAAGTGATGTAGCTGGATTCATTGGGATACAACGAGAACAAGCTTTGAAGAAGTGGTGTACCGTCATAAGCGGTGTTGTTCAACTGTGTATCGATCCTGGAGAGGGACGGTCTGGAAATGTATGACCCATAAGATGAAATTCGCTCGCAGATAATGAGAGCGACTTACGGCCCAACACCAAGGAGACCCTGGTCACCAGCACTGGTTGCATTAGTCCCTTGGGCGCTTACTGCCCCAGAAGGTAATGAGAAAAAATGCTCTGGGAAATGGTTGCTCGAGAGGTATACGTACTGAACGCCTGTTTCGCAACAACAAAATCACCAATCTGGACATCTGCAACCAGTATAGGCCCCTCTGCTACTGTACCATCACTAAAAACCATCGTTAGTACTACTATAAGGAGCGAATGCGTCGATGAACATACCCGTATCCCAAAGAACTCGTCTGGTTCGTGCTGGTTACGTTGCTGGAGAAAGTAACATTCGTGGTGTCCAGCCAGAGATCTGCACTTCCAGTGTCCAAGTTGACGGCAAAATCTTGTCCATCGACGGTGAGAGTGATGAAGTATATCGTCTGCCCGTCACCCTGGAAGTTCGCGACGCCAAAAGAAAATGCATCGGCTTTGTTCGTGTAATTCAAATGCGTTGACTGCGGTTGACCAGAATCATCTCGTCGGTAGAAAGGCAGCCGGGCACCCCACGCATTCGGAAAGAGTGAAAGTGAAATCAAACCAGTAAAGGCGATAGAAGGAGGGTGCGAACAAAAGCGCATACTGCAAAGAAGAGGAAAAGAAAGCAGAATGAGGGGAGAGAAGACGAAAGGATTGGACTTACCAGGTCGTCTGGAGGTGTTATACGTACGGGGTCACTCCACCGGTGGAATATTGTCGCATCTGTGACGGGCCTGATGCCGGTTCGGCGTATATAGTTGGTTGAGGTTTGGCGCATGCTGTGGATAGCTATGTCATGTCAGCGGGACGCCATCATCATCACAGTGAGATCACTGCCATGAGAATCGCATGAAACTTGATATCAAGTCCTTGACGACCAGCATGGAGACGGATGGAGACTCAGAAATTAGTGTGAGGACTGGACATTGGATTCGGAGAACCCGCACCCTCCCGCACCTTCATAGAGAAGGGACAAGCTGAGACAACATGTGCATTGCAATGCAACAATTCCATCGTGAGCGAACCGAGTCTATCGAGCGGGATGCGAGGATCCTCAAGTTGATGGGGATATACTTAATGAGGTTAAATTTAGCACAACGACTATTTTTAGAGCTACATTTCGATGATGACTATTGCGAAGTCCGAGTTGGAAGCAGAAGTGAAAGCGAAACGACGAAGAGAAGCTTGAAGAGCAATAAAACAAGTGCGGCAGACACAAAACAAAACGAAAAGTGTGGAAATTCTCACAGCTAACAACCCAACGGCATGAAGTCTGACTCAACGACGGCGGACGACGGTGGGCGACGAGTAGGCAAACAAGTTAAGGTCATCCGAGGATGGCTCTACCTGCCGCGAAGGAGAATAGTCTCCAACAGGTTCGGGCCAAGGAGGCCGGGCCACAGGCGGACGCTGAACATGACTAGGAATGCTAGATCTCCGTGAGTTGGGAGTATGCAGCACAGTGCAGCTAGACTGCGCATCCGCTAGGAGGGAATCAAAGTTCGACACGCGTCGGGCCTTTGGATGAGGTTGCAAGTGTGTTGGTACAAGGGTAGATTGTGATTCGACCTCGACGGAGGGTGAAGGCGAGGACGGGGGTGTGAATATCACGTCTTCCTCGTATTCCATAAACTCGGGAGACATAGAAGAGTGAGATACAGACCGCGAGCTTGTTGAGGCAGAGGAGAATGATCTTGAGGACCCGGTCTCGGACGTAGCGTAAGGCCAACTAGGAGCTGCTGTGGCTTTGATGCCGAGGTTCGACAGCTCGCGCTGCAACTTGGGTTTCTTGCGCTCCANGACGGGAGTNCTGTGGACCCAACATCCCACCATCTCCTCCCAACGCCAATCTGACGCATTCACAGGTGCTACGCCAAGGTCCTCTTTCCGGGTTGCACCAAAGCAGAGTCGCTCGGACTCTTCAACGCGATCGACGAGTTCCATACGGAGGAACTCCAGCGTCCGGAATAGACGAGTGTGAGAAGAGGATTTTGACAAGCTCGGTTTGCCTAAGAGNAACTCCACGCGACGTAATGCCGCAGAGCAGAACGACGCTTCGTGGTAATAGAAACCATGACGCCGGAAGATATCCGCCCATCCTTGAATATCTGGAAGTGCAGCTGTTGGGCCGCANTGGAATAGNTCATGGGGAATCAANGTACGAAGGAGACCGTGGTACGTNTCTGTCTCGGGTGCAATATGCTGGAAGACGTCGGATAGCGATGTTCGAGCTTCTGGGAATGACGCCAGAAGAGGGGAAGAAAGACAGTACGCNGATAAACTGAGGAGAAGGCCACGCAGGCCGGGCGCGATGCCGGTCTCGGTGAACNTGGACGTATGCATGTCGACGAGAAACTCGACGACGGACGTAAAGTCGATTGCATAGCGAGCAGAGTTATCTTCGCCATTGGAAAGGTGCTCGAGCGTGACGACCAACCATTTCTCAAGATGTAACTGCATATCTTCTCCTGTGTTCTTCTTCGCCAGTCTTCCGGTGATGTCGACAGCCACGTTCGTACACATCTTCATGAAGATGCTGAAGTCCCGACTNCGTATGCCTCGAACGATGGATAATATAGTTTGGCAGCCCCATACGGTGGATGAGTACACCTTGGCCTTGGAGATAGCGGAGTTGAGAATTTGTGCAAACCCAGCATCGCTGATGAGTGGGTATGACCCGGGAAGCAGAGACCGACAGCATTTCTCGTACAACGANGTGAAGTGCTCCGCATTGACATGCTGGAGGATGCGAAGACCNGGTTCTCCAGCAGGGGCCTGTAATGCAGCTATGCAGAGTAGGAGGAGGAGTTGCTCGGTTTCACGGACCAGTCGGAAGGCTACNGTGACGTCGAGAAGAGCTGCGAGGAGNGTTGGGTAGTGNGCGCAGTTGTCCAAAACATACTTGAGTGCGTGAGCAATCATGGTGTGTCTACAAANCCATGAGAATGGAAGTTTAGAGTCGACGATATNTGGGACGTACCTGCGGTAATGTGGTGGTATCGCCTCATACACCTCATCCAAAGCGTCCACGTCCGCGTTGTCCCCTTTCTCATGACCATCCCNCGACTCATCCTCATCTGCCTCCGCCTGGTCTTCCAGATGAACGCCAACAACGATAGCACACATGGCACCCAAACGCGGAATCGCTACAGGGCGGGACATGGCCATAGACCTNTCTGGCCATGCGCCGTGCGCAGCTTTGACCAGGTTTCGGAACATGTCACGCACATCGCTGATCTTGCGAGACAGCATAAACAGGTCACGGACGAACTCTCGGCTCCATGTGTCGTATTCCAGGGCCAAGCGGTCTTGCGAGGGGATGGGGATGAAGGAGAAAGCGCGTCTGGTCACNCTGGTAGCGTGGTCGTATGCGCTGGCAGAGACAGAGCTGCGAGTGGAGCTGCCATATTTGATGGGTGCATGATGTTTAGGTTGGGAAGTAGATATGGGTGCAGCAAGAGCTGTGCATTTTGCACGCAGAGGGCGGAAGATGCGCGATATACGCGACGTGGTGAGGTGTTCTCCGGATTCGCTCATGAGGANAGGTTTGAGCCAAATGATTGATCAGTGAAGAACAAACGAGCAAACCAAGTCCAGTGTGGAGGGTATCGCGGACGAGGAGGCGAACAGGACGGTCAAAGACCGAATTCAACATTTTCCCAAAACGGATGGTGGCCATAGCGTTTNAACTCCGANCTACGCGACGGTCACGTGCATTTCACGTGCAAGGCGCGTCTCACTTTCGTACGCGTGTCGCGTCGACTGTCTTTTCGTTTTGTTGTTATCCTGGAGTCCTGGACGTCCAAGCCAAGCCTCTAAACCAGTCGACTGTTGTTAGGCATTTCCAGAATTGAATCTGTCCTACCACGCCTTGAAATGTCATCTGTTNCACTTCCAGCATCCGGCAGCTACGTTTCTTCAGTGTCGACGTCAAGTAAGAAAATACGAGAAAAAGCAGGCATCACGGTATGTCTNCTTTTATGCATGTAGGTCGTCTGGAACTTATTGGTACGTGTCATCAGTACTATGAAGTCTAGATCCAAACTCATGAGTCGACTTGTGCAGCCATCNTTCAT
>SGPM01000115.1:0-51396 GCA_004802725.1 Antrodiella citrinella | reverse complement strand
GCGAAGNNTTCAAGGAAGGCGAAAAGGCGAAGGATAACGCATGCGATGTCATTCTTGAACGGGTATGCGGCTTGTATCAAATCACGGGTATCATGATACTCATACCTCATAACAGCTAGTACGTGCTATACCAGCTTTCCAGGACATGACCATAGTGGACGGAGAACGTACGTGCATGCATCCTTTACTTTTTGACTCCAGCTCACCTTCGTCATCAGCTGTGTACTGCTTCAAAAAAGCACTTCTCACAATCCATGCCGTAGCCGCACGCTACAGCACCGAGGACCCACCTCCACTCCCTCTTCCCCGCACTTCCGAACTCCCCGTCTTTTCGGACAACGTTATCCCCTCTCTCCTCATCCACCTCGACATCATAGACCTAACGACCTCCTATCCCACCTTCAACCTCCTCTCAATCTTCCCCGATGCGCATAAAGAAGAGACTGTCAATGCGTTGCTGGCGGTGGCTCCACCACAGGGCGAGAAAGTCAAATGGACGCCGAAAGAAGGCCCGGTGCTCACGACGGAACAAGCGTACATCCTCCGAGCAGCAGCTGTTGACGCGTGCAACCTGATTGTTGAGACTGCTCGCAATCTCAGCGACGGAGAAATCCAGGCCCGGGCTGCAGATGGATCATCGTTGGCGTGGCTGAAGGAGATTACTGTGCCGCAGGTGGACGCTTGGATATGGGCGGTGGCGAAGGACAGAGCAGATTATAGACGTCTAGAGAGGTTCGTTCTCAGGAATACGCCGTATTTCTGAGACGAGTGTAAGAAGACGAAGTGCGTGCTTATCTGAAGTTGTCATATATTAACCCAGCTGACACCGGGTCTTGCTTTAGGAAACCACAACTTGAATGTCATGTATCGAATTTCGATAAGTATACGGTAGAAATAGGTTCGAATGAACACACAAGCTGAGAGGATTCTGCGAGCTTTGGGACACCTCTAGTCCGAAAATCTGTCAATCCGGTATAAGCTTGGCCTCACTTTCAAACACCTTCATCGTATGCGGATGCCTTGCTCGACGTATGTATTTGTGCTGAAGTTCATGACTCATGAGATGACTCATTCTACGACAGCGTTCTGGCGGGACACCGTATTGACCACTACGGCCTTCCAGTTCGTGTTTTTTCCGCCTTCCCGCGCGCGACGGCTACATACACTAGCCTACATGCATCGCCATGGCGCTCGAAGCTTCAACTTTTTCAAGCCTAGTCACTACTCGTCAGCGAGAGCAGTTTGCGGCTGAGTCATGGTCACACGAAAGTGGATTACAAATCTAAGATGTTAACTGCCGCAAACCACAGCGCCCTGTGCGGTGGGTAGTTCATAAATGTGACGGAGAGCCGTCTACGCCAAGTGGTCCACAACTGCAGATCGGTCGATCCAAAGCTGACGAAGACGATGTTCAACGTTCAGGCTTCAATCATACATCACCGTTTATGGAGTTTAGGACACGACGGGGAGTGAATGCCTATGTTTAGCAAGCCAAACCTCAGGCTCTCTTTCAGGTGTGTTCATGCCAGTGGATGGAGTCTGTGCCTAAAGATCGAATGCCGAAAGCTGACTGCATGCCTAGAGGCTTTGTCACGGTTCCGCTCAGTATACAACGAAGCATACTTGTCGAGAAGATATAAATGAGCTGTATGGACAACCAGAACTACACTTTTCTACGAACGTTCCCTCAGACAACCCTGCTGCAAACTAGCTCAATCGCTACCACTCGTCTCAGCAATGGCCATCCAGATTTTTGGCATTCCCAACTCCGTCGCCGTGCTCCGTGCGCTCCTCGTACTCGAGGAGCTCAACGTCCCGTACGAGCTCGTAGTCCTTGATGTCTCCAAGGGCGAACACAAGTCCCCGGAATCGTTGACGAAGCAGCCATTCGGCCAGATTCCATGGCTATACGACTCCGACTCCGACCTCACGCTCTTCGAGAGCCGTGCCATCGCTCGTTACATCGTGAGCAAGTACGACGAGGACAACAAGCGCGGGTTGTTGCCTCGCGATCGTGTTGGTGCAGCGAAGTTCGAAGAAGCAGCTTCTTTTGAGCTCTGTAAGTTTGAGCCTCATGCCAGCGAGCTCGTCATCGAATTACTCCTCAAGCCTCTGTATGTTGTCTATCATATCTTCATTTTACCATGCGTGCTCACGCTCTATGTCTTCGCAACAGCTTGTGGAGTCAGGAAACCGATCCGACTGAGGTCACCAAACATCTGACCGCTCTGAACAAGACTCTCGATGTCTACGACGGTATTCTCTCCAAGCAGAAGTACATTNCCGGAGAGGTAAAGTACCTTATCTCTCACACATAACGTCGCANGCTAATATCATCTCAGTATGAGACCTTAGTAGATCTATTTCATATCCCCCTCGGGTTTATGCTCACCGAGAGGGCCCACCTGGACCTTCTGATCACCGAGAAGCGACCCAATGTCCAGAGGTAATTGTGANATCATTCCTCGCTTTTCTCGATATTGACATCTTTCCTAGGTGGTGGAAGGANATATCTTCTCGTTCCACTTGGTCCGAGTTGATTGTTTGATTCACGGAGAGCGTGCACGTGCACTGTAGACAGACCATATATTCTGTTATGGCATTCATCCGACTGTGGCGGTCCTGCGATTACGATCTGCATAGAATACAATTGTGACATTTGAAAATATGTTATAGGACTCGTATAGAAAACGACATATCGGACAACTAGCCAGAAAGTCTCTTCGATCGTCGATAGCGAGCGGAAACAAGCCACGTACTCTACGACAGGCTGCCGCTCTCATGATAGAGAAGAGTGCCCCACTCAAGATCTGATGCGTCTGTGAAGATTATTAGTTCGCGGGTGACGACACGTAGGTGAGCCTAGGAACATTGCGACAGTCACATAGTACCCAGGATCTCCAAGAGTTGGCGCTTGACTTTCCGATCGGATTCAGTCTCCTCAAACGAGACGGGTGGTATGTCGGCGACCCAATGAACCTGCTGGAATTGCGTAGCAGCGATTAACTCGCCCNGCATGGGCCTCTCGACCTCCTCGTCGCTCGTCAAGTAGTCTTCCCACATGTTGCCCATCTTCTTGGACTCCAACTGGAGAAGGTATTGTGCGTGTAAGAGCATGTCATCGNGGCCTTCCCAGGGGTTTACTTCTGTACCAATTCACCTTTTGAAACTTGGCTTTCACTGCAACTCAAACGCGCAATCTAAAACCTAAACCTGGGAAGTGCTGTACCGCGAANATTTAGCTCTATATATGCTATCGGTGCCAGTCGAAACAATAACGCACCACAGTTATCTCCCACTTTCCTTGCTAGTACGGAACGAGCCGGCGTGCTGCNNATCCNAAGTCTTGCAAATCTTCACGACGATTGCACCCAAGTCATTCATAGCGGGTCTCTCGGGTTGGACTCACCGCCGGTTACAGGGTGCGGAGGCGTGCGACGCGGGGATAAAGAGGTATCCGTCAACGTGACTAGTCCAATCAGGGAATTTGTAGTATTCAGGGAACGAGAGTTCAATAGCTGCATGTGCATTCACATTGAGTAAGTACGCCTNTAGAGACAGAAGTCGTGTGAAGCTCACCGCNAGGAGGCAATTTGAGTACAGCTTGCTCATCACGAGTAAAGGGACAGTGTAAAGACTGGTCTTGGGGGCTTTGAGAAATAAGATATAGATCACGACCGATGCTGAAGTAATAACTAGGCCAGTCTCAACGGTGATATTGATGAGCCTAGACAACAAGCTCGTCGCGTGGTGCATCGATGTTAATCTCTTCGCCTGCCAGAGGTAGTAAAACATACTGCAAGTGACGGTCAGGTCACACAGGATTCCGATTCCTAACCAGGCCTACACGGATTTAGCATTGCACGTATCAGCAAAACATTTGTACTTACCAGACTGCCTTTCTTGCCAGATGACAATGTAACTGACGGCCAGACATCGTCAACTGATAACGGTTTGGGACTACACTGTGCGCTCACCATCCAAGATAGATTCGAATGTTCGAATCCTCACACATACCAACGACCAATTGTGCCACTGAGAACTAATCGTTCATAACGATAAGCACATAGGAATGAAGTTCTGAAATGTTGAACATACCAGACAAAATCGCACCTGCTACCCAGTACGTCACGGTACAGCCGAATGTGTATATTCTCCACGCATAGAAGAGCTGGCATGTACTGCTGACTGCGAACCATGAGTCACAGCGAGAATGAGGAACGGAAAAAGTATCAAATACTCACGGAGTGCAGTAATTATCGGCAGGCTAAGCCAGTAAAGCTCAAGAGCTTGGTTCGCCCACAGGTCTTAACCTGCCCCCAGCTGGAGACAAACAGCGTAAATGCATCGCGAGTGGCCAAGCCGAGCTGAACCATCTCTAGCACATACGCGAATCCCACTAGGGTTTTGTTTTGAGTCTATAGTCATCGGTTGGGAAAACAATGTAGTAGACAGCTACCCGGAGAAATCAGTGGTGCCGGCATATGCGCAAAGTTCGACAGGCTCACAGACTTGAACGCTAAGGACGCCGAACAATGCCCAGTTGAAGAGGTGTCCAAAGAGCTAGATACGGCAAGACGTGATCACGACAGGCGTCCAAAAATCATAGCTGTTGTTGTGCGTACTATAGGTCCTAGTCTGCAAAGACCAAAGTTCAAGATGTTTCTGAGGAACAGCACGATTGAACTCACAAGAGCGCTATGTTTTTGAAGGGGAATTCGGGAGCAGCCAGAGTACTAGACATCGCAGTAGTAGAGCGTGACTGGCGACATCGTTGGGGGTCGAAGGCACACTCGGCTTTAGCTGTTGAGAAAATGATAAAGAAATTGTGACAAATGTTTGATTATTTTCATGTTCTTCCCTTGCAGTAAATTCTAAGTAAGATCGTGATATTATCGTGAAGTCTGATAAGATTGTGATAAAACTTTGAAGATAACACAATATTTTCACAATCTTCTCAACCGTAAAATTGTAATATTATTCAAACTTTCTTCACGATATTTTCATCATTTTATGCAGCACGAAACCGAGTCCCGCACCCTGTGAGGTTTTATGTACGTGTCTCAGTATCTTCTCGGAGGCAGTTGCTGAAGTGGTGTCAACTGACTCTAAAGATCGTGAAGCGGCGGCGGCGACCTGGCAGTACTTCCATCATCATCACAATCACTCAGTGATACGACACACTCCATCCGACAGAATCGCGAAGAAATTCCCTGAAAGTCCTAGATCCAACGTCTTACCGTTTTCTTCAGCCATCGTCGTCGTCATGGTAACGGTCCTCAAGTCGCGTCACCAAACACCAAATCAGGATTGCAATTTCCTGAAACGGACGCAACGCCTTCATCGATCATCGATCATCATCCTACCGGTGAAGTTAGTATATTACCGTTGAAGTTGCCAGTGACCCACCGATGACCCCGCTCCATCCCCGACGCGTTCGAGCTCGTTATGGAGCTGATCATCAATCCCGCCATTGTTGAAACCGTTGAAGGCTCTGTGCGTGGTCGGGAGCTGAGACTCACTCGTTGTGTTCCTGCCAGGTGCCGCAAGCTTGAAACATACAACGTCCAAGTGGCCAAACACCTCGCCACGCAGCCATACCTCTACGTCCACCGCAGAGTACCGATTTGTATTGTAGCACGTCACCTCCCCTCCCTTGGATACTGACGGTGTTCGTAGGTGGTGGAACGAACGACATATCCTCCCGTCCCACTTGGCGAGCTATCAAAGCCGACGTTGGGGATTACCCGGACTGAGTACTGAGTGCCTGATCAATATTGGACTTGCCATACGCACCGTGTACCATAACTACTTCAAGGACGTTTTCATTGTCACTACAATGTAAACATGTGCCGTCCAGAGAACGCTCCACAGGCAACAGGACATCGGGTTCTATTCATGATTCATTATAGTAGGTACACGACGACATATCTACATCCGACTCGACAGCAGACACAGACAGAAATTATAAAGTCCGACGCGAAACAGAGAGCAGCTATACACAACGAAGGCGAAACACAGGCAAAAGCAACAAAGCGACTCAGAGCATATACAGACTATCTAATAACGATACCCGAACCAAACAAAGATGAGAGACGGAAAGATTAAAAGGAAAGTGTGTAAATATCGATATCAAATCGGATGAGAAAAGCAACAACAGATCGTGAACTTGTAGAGACTGACGACAGTGACGTGGTACATGCAGAGCAGAGCAACGAGAAGAGAAAACGGGACAGTGCAGAGTACGACGATGCGGATGCAGATGATAACGAGAGGAGGGAAGGGAGAGACGATAACAAATGAAATCGTACATGTCCGCGAGACGAGCGACGAGAGGGGGAGATAACACGATAACAGTGAGGGGAGAAAACAATGAAGCAGTAAGGGGAGAGAACAATGAAGCAGCGGGGGGGGAGAACAATGAAGCAGGCAATGAGTCACAGTCAAAAGCAATGGATCATTGGGACGACATCCTCGGCGGGTACTGCCTGAACTCCGCGCTCTCGTGAGCTTGGTGATTGACATGAGGAGGACCCCGCCTCCCCACCGCACCACCACGCGCGTGCACATGATGCTGGCTGCCCGGCCCAGGGACGAACAACGCTCCGCGATTGTGCGCACTCCTCTCCTTGCGCCTGAGATGCGTCGGCGACGGGAAAGGCTCAGGCATCCCCTCATTCGGTCCGGACGAATAGAAGATCTTGGGGCGCCAGGCTTCACGTTCATCCATAATACACGAATTCTTGAACTTCTCGACGAGGGCTTCTTTGCCTCTAATGAGACGGATCGTGTCAACGGTGATCTAAGAGAAGAGTGGGGAAATGACGTACTGGTAATTCGCATACGAGAGTTGGAGATACTTTTCACTGGAGTACATGTTCCTGAAAGAGACGAATGAGACATGATACGTCGTCACGAGCTTAAAGACCGTACCACTTGACTCCCAACTGCGTAGACGCAAAGTGCAGCAAATCCTGCACCGTAATGAAGTTCACGAACGCATATCCAACGTTACACCCTAGTATATGCGCGTTGTCAGCCATGACAATAGCTCATCGGGCATGAAAGAATCACGTACCGTTCTGGAAGTCCATCCTCAAATACAGGAAATCAATCCTGCGAGGACACACCTTCGAGATGAAATCCAACAAATCCTTATCCGTCATCTTGTTCGGGATATTCTTCACCATCACCGTCGTACGCGTATCGATGCCTTTCTCAATCGCTGCCAAATCCAACTGGTTCTTCTGTGCCGTATCGCCGGGAGCAGACGTATTCAAGGAGGCAAACGACGCCGTGAATGCGTCGATGGGAGACGTAGGTGAGACAGGTGTGCGTGGAGCGTAGCTGGAGCGATGTGGGGTAGTGGAGGATATCGCGTAGGTGCAATGCTCGGGCCCGTTCTGGGCCGCGAAAGCCGTCCTCGGAGGAGAATGATGAAGATCAGCAGGCGGTGGAGGGAGGAAATACTTCATGCCCCCAGTCATCTGAGGGTGTTGCAGACCGGGAGGGACGTGCGGATACGCCTGCTGCCAAATCTCAGGCCCAGCATGATGCGGCATAACGGGATGCATGAAGCCGTCGTTCTGCATAAGCTGCTGGGGCGGAGGCGCATGGAAGAGCTGCGGAGTAGACGGCGGAATCCCCATATGATAGGCGGGGTTCGGGATGCCTGGGGTGAACTGGGACGCGTAAGGGTTCATCGACGCGACGTGTTGCTCGTACGCGTATGCGCCGTTCGGATCTGCGCCGGCTGCAACAGGCCAGATACCAGGAGGGAAGCCAGCTTGAGGAGGTGGGATACTAGCACTGCGCTCCGGTTCCGGTCCAAGACTATTGCTTCGGCGCCGCGACGGCGACGGCGGAGGGTGCATCTGGAGAACGACAATGAGGTCACGCTTGCCAGACGACGTCGAATAAAGTACGTGCCTGACTATCGTACATGCCAACACCCCTCATCCGTGCACCAAACTCCTCCTGAGGAGAAAGCGAAGCGTCTCTCTCGCGCACTCTACCACGCATGTCTCTCTGACCCGGGTGAGCACGGGAACCGTCATGGGCACCTTCGCCAGCACTGACAGACCGTGGTCGACGTTCATCTAAGCAGCCGAAGCCGTTAATTGAGACGAATCGATCAAGATTAAGACCACGTACACTCTTCAGGCAGCGCAATGTTGTTACGGGCCGGCGAAGTCAGGTCAACCTCAGTTTGACCAAAGACCATACCACCCGGACCATTGGCAACACGATTGTAGTTGACCGAGTTGGATTCGGCATCTTCACCCGGACGATAGGTGCGGACAACCGCGCCGAACATGGAGCGCTGCTTCAAGGCGGAGTACGCGACCTGGGCTTTACGCTCGTTTTTGTATTCGACACGGAACTTATGCTGCGAGAAGGAGAAGTGGGTATATGCGTCTTGGAAAGGGCAAGTCTGTAAGGAATAGTAGACTGACCTGGTATTCGGACGATTCCAAGCAGCAGAACTCTATCAAGTCGCCGTACCCGGATAGCAAGTTACGGACCGACTCTGGTGCAAGCGAGCGGCCTTCGATAGTGACATAGAACATTCCGGAGGTCGAAGCAACGAAATTTGAAACTCCTGCCACCTATAGAAAGGTGTCAGCAAGTCTGAAGAGGGACGGACGACCAGCCAGTTACCTCAACGACATGATCCTGGTTCACGAAGATAGCTTCAATCTTCTGCTGTCCGGTGAGCTCGTTTCGATACATATGGAGCACATCTGCCACCAGTTTTCCGTCAAGGAAACCTCTGGCCATCTCCGCCTGCTCCACGTCAAAGAACGCGAGGACGATGACTCCGTAGTGCTGCTGATACCGTACGAGGACACCTTTAATCTGCTGCGACGGGTAGAAGGCATCCTGGAGTAACTCGCGCGAGGTCTGCGAAGGGATATTGCGCAACTAGATAGCAACCATGAGTCTGACGATATTCAGAATGAGTAATCCAGAAGTACGAACCAGAACGAAACGAGAAGGCTCGGCAAGTCCTTTGAACGTGGTCAGGATCTCCAAGGCACGCGTGCTCATCTGTCGCGACGCGAGTTGCGACGGATCTTCGGCGTGACTATCATCCAACTTGAACGTCTTCTCCATCCTCGGTGTGACGCTGTCGACACTGCCAGCAGGGGAAGCGGACCCCACAGAGCTCATGCGCCTGCGCGGGAGGTCGCTGGAGCTGATATCGCTGTCTCCGCTGACGGGCGACATGTACACGTTCCCAAAGTTACCAAAAGTCATGCGCTTTCCGTTCGCGGCGTTCCAAGCGGCAGCACGGAGCGGGCTCTCCGGAGGCGTGGAGGGGACGGTAGACTCTGCATCGTTGTCTCTGTCAGACGCCTCGTTTCCGGACGCAGAATTGAACGAGGACGAGGGGGTGAGCGGCGGGGTGAGCGGAACATGAGAGCGGCGGGGAGAGCCGGATGACGTGACGGAAAGTTTCTTTTTGGACTTGGGGTAACTGAGAAGCCTGTGCGCATTCAATGAGAGGTCACGTTGGGGCGTGACGGTGAGTGGACGGGACGCACCAGGGGTTGGGTGACGTCGGAGAGGAATGCACGCGGGAGTGGACGGACGCGTGATCGTCGGTCTTTTCGGGCTGCAATGAAAGGCGTTCAATAAGGAGGGCAGAATGAAGATAAATGGGGCACGTGCCTCGTCGAGGGGGCGAGCGAGGGTAGGGAAGGGGACGGGGAGGTGCAGCGTATGGTCCATTTGAGACTGTTTCACAAGATGGTACAAGCAAAGGAGATACAAGCGACCAAGATGGGGCAAGCAAAGCGAGGCACGGGAGAAGATGGGGGGGGAGAGAGAAGTGACGAGGGCGGGGCGATGAATTTATACGGGCTTGGACGACCTCCTCGGAGGAATCGAAGCAGGACACGATTTGGCGTGGACGTGCGAGGAGTTGCGGGCTACGGTGGCGCAAAACAGAGGGAAGGAAGGGGCCAGCCATCGGACAGATGAAATAGAGAAATCTCCTGCTTTGGTCGCTCGAGACGGACAAAGGCGCGAATCCCGACGCGATCTCGCCCCGTTATAGTTAGAGGACTACCCTTTCCCGCATCAACGACGCCTCTTCTTCTCGACATATCCACGTACATTGCTGAGCGCGTTACTATCTGCCGTGGCCACCTGGCGGGGTCTTCTACGCCAAACAACACGCATACATTCACCGTCGGAGGGCAAAGGAACCTGCGAGCAATGCTGCTGAGAGGCGAAAACAGCGGAGGACTTCGGCTAGAAGGCCATTGACCCGGAAGGCCGGGGTGACAGTCGGTGCCCTCGCTGTCAATTAGCTCTAATGGACAGCAGATCTGGATGAGATCAGCCCGTTGCTTTGGTGGGCCTCACTCAACTGAACCTTCTCCCTCGTCGCGATCACTCCCCCAGGCATACGGAGCACCTGACGACGCGTTTAGCGGTGAGCTCCCACTAGGCGACTCTGCACACAAAGGCGATCCTGGGCCAGGCCTGTGTCTGGACGTCAATGTGGAAAACAGACTTCTAGAGTCGCCGGTGAGAATCAGGATGTTGGACGAAGTTGCAAGACACAAAACGAAAGCAGGAAGGTGGGCCTTTGTGCGGCCCATCTATCAATGTCACTGCGCTGTCACATTTTTGGACCTGGATCCCCGTCTTGACGGGGCGCCTATTACGTTATTGAATCCCGCCACCCGCCCCGCTTTCTATACAATACGCGTGCACGTCGTTCATTCAAAGTAGCACCCTTGTGTACTGTATACATAATCACTAATCGGTAAATATTCACTGTCACATTTGACCACTTGAGCCTCAAAGAAAGACCCATGGTCTAGTACTGGTGTGACACGCAAGTAAGCAACTGTAAGTACGAGTCAGACCAGGGCAGCATGGCCAATGATGCCGTTTACAGAAATTCGATATCCCTGCCGCTACAATCCTACGTCAGGCTGCGTGGCTCTAAATAAGTCATTCTTTACACTACAGCACATCGATAAGTAGATAAGGATATGGTACACCGGCGCCCAAAATGTAGCAGTGAAAACTTGAAGAGAAGAAACACTATGTACTAACTCACTCGCCACACCTCCGACACCTTTCGAGGACCTTCAGACTTCGGATCGTGAGATTCCATGAGAACAAGGGAGCAGGTCCATCTAAAGCCTCATACACTTCGACAACTTTACAAGGGTGCTACTTTGAATGAACGACGTGCACGCGTATTGTATAGAAAGCGGGGCGGGTGGCGGGATTCAATAACGTAATAGGCGCCCGTCAAGACGGGGATCCAGGTCCAAATGTGACAGCGCAGTGACATTGATAGATGGGCCGCACAAAGGCCCACCTTCCTGCTTTCGTTTTGTGTCTTGCAACTTTGTCCAACATCCTGATTCTCACCGGCGACTCTACCCGATCGTCATGTGCGCCTTGGATATATGTTCTCAGCCCTGTTGGATCTGTCAACATTGGCGATGATCTGACGAGGTCGGTACGATTTATTACTCACCGGAGGCAAGGAAAGTTATGTCTGAACAGGGTGATCACGAAAAACCTATCCAGCGGATGCACTTGATTACTTCTTCGAGCTGGACATAAGACGAATAATGGTCGCATGTATTCCCTGATACGCTTCGGTAAGAAGTCGGAATCCCGACGACCGAGGCGTCAACGAGAACTGAATTAGACTCACAACGACCGGAGCAGATATCTTTAATGGACTGTGGGTGCCCACGCTCATTTTCGTTGCATTCATGACATGTAACCATTCCAGTACTGAAGCTCGAAGCGTGGTACCCTCGAGTGACGAAAGGGTCTCAAAGGTCTTCTGGTAAGAAAGCCGACAGATGTCGGTATGCGGACTGAATGGAGTCCGAAGTCAGCAGTCAAGTCCCTTATGTTTCCACCCTGAGTGTGCAATTCTACTGGGGAATGTACATTCAAAACGTACCTGGACTCTTGAACACACAGTAACCCCACTCAGGAAAATCCGAATCGAACGATACGCATGTTGTGTCGCGGGCCACTACACGAGCAAAAATTGCCCAACCAAGGTTCGGCGGCCACGAGAACCTATCATTAAGGTGCGTTCTAAGCACGGCTAGAGTCAGATATGCGTACAACACAGACGGAACGTATCCACACCCCTTGCTTATCTCGTCCCATCTGATCGATGTGTCTTCGCCCCATGAAAGTTTATTGTGGTCATGAGAGCACCCGTCCGCCACGCTCCCATTCAGTCTTCAAAGCCCGCATGAGATCGCTTGGGAGAGTTTGTACCCCCGTCGACGTGTTACCAGCTGCGGAGCTGGGTTCATGTATGTCATGATCTTGCAGAAGAGGTACAAGGCTGGGCTCTTCTAGGCTGGCTAGGATGTGTGCGTGAAAGTAGTGGAGACTAGAAGAAACGACGACCCAGCAAAAGCAACTCGGGACCATCGTGGCGGAAATGTCGCAGTCCCTCGCGCGCGTTAGGCTGAGATTTGACACGACTTGGGGCTTGCCTAAATCTGTGGGAGCAAGGGACGTTGGGTGATCTGGTGAGAGTAAAATCAAGGCACACATGGCAGGGGTGTGGAACCGAGTATGCAAAGTGCACACTCTGCCAATACGATGGATGCTCAGCATGAATAGTCTGAGACGCGACTTTTCAAAGACCGATGAATACTGGAATCAAGCAGAAGCGGTTTCGCTTGACGAGTGGACAGCGAAGCAAGGTGGAGAAGCTTGCTGAATGATACACACGAGCAGCCCATCAGAGAAATTTGCGCGTCGTGTTGTCCCCGTGTCACAGTCAGTGAAGAGCATTCGAAACTACTAGGCTCGCGAGAAGTGTCGTCGCGCGTGACTGAGCCACACATTCGTAGTATCTACGGTTGCGTTTGATGAATGTTTGACCATGAGAGACGTGCACAAAACGATTAAGCACGAACCTTGGAATGTAGAACACATGCGCTTTGTTACTCTGAATCTTGCGTTTTCACAACTATTAGTTGGTAGGACAAACGTGACGAGATTTAAATGACATCTGTGCAAAGTTTGCGCCCTATAGAGTAGGGATAGCGCCTGAACTCAGGCTCCCGACGATCCGAGCACCAACCGATAGTTTGTCCTCGTGCGTTTGAGAACACTCGCGGAGATGGCGAGTCGTAAGGCTAGAACGTCCTTGGTAGCTTTGAGGGCGTCACGGCGAAGATTAAATAGTCTGTGACGGGCCAATAGACGTTGTCAGCGCAGCGCAAGAGCCATATGATTAGAGGGAGCGACCTAGCATGACGAGGCGCACGACACTGCATTGAGCTTGACAGGAAGAACGTTAAGTGATCCTGTGATACGACCTGAATTGAGATGGTTGATACAACATTGACCAAGCCCAGGGTTTCGTTTGCGGCTAGCACTTGAAAAAAAGCCAAAGGGCCGAGCGTTCGAGATCCGATGTGAAGCCGGGGGACGAAGGAGGGCAGGGGCCCCAAAATTTGGGATTGTGTGTCGAGCACGCAGCGCGCATTCCAGGGTGCACTTGTTAAGCATCAACAAACGTCATGACGTCTAGATATCTGTATGCCTATGGCGGGCAAGGAAATTGGATCGCCCATGGAAGTATCTCGGTCAATCTGCGAGGTAACGGCATTAGAGTGGGTTCTTCGAAGCGTTCGAGCGTTCTCCACCTTCTTACCTGACGTTTGCTGTCACTTCTCCCAAGGTTGGACTGTTACGCGCTGCCTCCTGGTCGGCCACCTCAAAGAGAGACGGACGGATCTTGGGACCACAACTGCCAAAAGATAAGGTAAGCGTGTCGTAAATAGGAGGTGATGAGCGCAGAAAAAACTGGAGAAATAAGCGCAGACTTAGCACACGCGTTCGCCTTTGAGTTTGCAAGAAGTCTGCAAAATGCACGGTCAAAGTTCTGGACGCGCTTGGCTGTGGGTAGAAACAAGCATCGATCGAGCAGGGTCACAACACAACTGTGGAAGCGTGTGCGCATGTTCGTGTGTTGCAGATATCCCCAAATGGCGGATCGTCTGTTGCACTTGGCGCCACAAGCACCGCGTCATTCCTGTAAAGTACGGAATGATGAAAGGTAAAAAGAGAAGTATCTTGTGCCGTGTCATTCGGTAGGCTAAATGCGTGAACGGCTACGAGGGATGCATACGTCAACGGGGATGATACGAAAATATTGCGAACATACCAAGAGTGGCTCGGACCAATCGTAACCCATCGTGGACCATAGCATAAATTGGCTATACGCATGATGTGATGGTGGCACAGTTTCCAGAATGAATTGGGGTATGTTCTTGAGACCTTGGAACTTGGAGGGGCAGATACCGCGCGGCATGGCGTTGTTCACGCGGCCTCAAGAACTTGTTGGCCCAAAAGAAGTACAACGTCGCGTTACTGGCGGCCCACGGTGCGCGTTTTAGACCGTAAAACCATACCCTGATCAGAATGGTATTGCAGGAAAGGCGTTCCTGGAGCCTCGCTACTAGGAAATACACACTTGAGCGATAGTAGTAGTCATTGTACTTCCAGTGCCATCGGTACCAGAAATATCCGAGTTCGCCGGTGTGTCGTCCTATTCCCATTGAAGTGGGGGCCTCATGAGAACGTACGACGAACACGCTGTGTGGCAGTGAAGACCGAGAACGAAACGTTTTTCGTGTATTCACAGGGAGCGAAAGAGAATGGAGGTTGCATTGAGTAAGTTGAAGAGAAACGTCACTGCAGTGCGGTCGAGGTTAGCGGAGTAGCGGCATTACAAATTCTGATGCCCGAATGGCGTACCGGAGATACCGCGGCATTGTTGCCGCGGGGGATGGCAATAACCCATTACGTTTTACAGCGACGACTACCGACGACGACAACGACGAAGCTTATTCGGAACCTCAGCAGCCCCCAAAGTCCAACTGACTCAAGGTTGGGTCTCCCGCGAATATATACATTGATGGAAGAATGAAGGGGCGGTACCGATCAATGTTAGACTCGGTCTTTCAGGAGGAGCGACAGCTTCGAATTCAAGCTACTGACCTGTTACGTTCACCGTCAGACCCGACGAAACCTGGAAGTTTGAATCACTTCCACTTCAGCAACTAACTGAGATGCGGTCACAAACGAATAGATTAGAACGTGATTGAAACTTGCGATACATGGCATTTACTGAATTCAGAGAGCTGGAGAGGTACAATATCACGGGATGAACTTAGGTTCTACAGAGTCTGCAGATGTTTGAATCACGTCCGGTGAGAAACGATACTTGAAACAGGGAACAACACGAATGGGAGACAGTCCGAGTCAGCGCAAATCGAAAGACAAACGACGACGCGAAGCTGAATCCCAAAAAACCACGGGTAAAGTAGCCACACAATCAAGTAGCCAACCACGTCGAGTTGGCATCGCAGAAGCGCAACGACTCGTTATCCAAGGGATGTCGCGGCTTGTACGGCGTCTTCCTCTGGTAGATGAGGGGAGCCAGGTCCTTCGACGCATCGGCTCCCAGGATGGCGCGGTTCTGTGCTTGATAGATATCAGGACAGACCGCCACACAGTTCCGCAGCACGAAGAGGGGATCGCGGGGTTGGATCTTCGGGAGATCCAGATTGTCCAAATCGACGGCAGTGGTGAGTCGGTCTTCGAGTGAGCCTGAGCCCGAGCCTGAAGCCGGCGGCGTCGCGAGTGGCTCGTCGTGAGAGGACGTGCCATCAGGTGCGGAGGCTGGTGCAGTGTCGTCTTCCACCTCATCATTCCGGTTCCGGGCACCTTTTGGCTGGCGGGCCGGCTCGTATGCATCGACGGGTATCTGCTGGATGTCGCCACCCATGATAAGGCGAATCCCTTCGTCGGCGGAACGCAGGCGGTGCTGGGTGTCTTCTGTGTAGTACGCCACTGTACTCGAAGTCAATACTAGACATCAATCACACCAGCAGATGAGCTTACCAAGGTGCCACTTCCTTCGTCCTTCTGCCGTATTCACCCACACTGAGTACGTTTGTTTGATTAGCTTGTCGGGCAACCTGGAGTTCCAATCAATGATCATTCCTGAAGAGAAGTCCGGAGTGGAACGTACAGTGCTCTTACTGTGGCCGGATTACCGATCTCCGGCAACTTCTCCGTATAGTAGAGGAAGCCCTATGGTGTAAATTGATCAATATAACGCAGCTTCCTGATGCATAATCAAAACGCACTGTTTTGGTCCTCGAGCAACTCCAACGTCTGCCATCTGTCCACCGCTCAATTCCCTCCTGATGACGAAGTGCAAAATCCGGCCAACACGGGTACGAGGGAAGGGGTCAGCGAAAGCAAAAGCGCGCACATACACACATGACGTACCCCTGTGGCTTCGTGTGTTGGATTACGCTCTTCCCACACGAAGATGCAGCCAGTATAAATGGATCGACGTTCATCTACGGTCAAACGACGAGTGAACAGATGGGCTTGTCCCAAGCTGACGACGTGGAACAGCCGGTTGGCCTCCTCTACAGTGCGAACAGTGATGTCAGTGAATGTAGGGGCTTGTGGTTGAGCCATAGTGGCGAGGAGGGCGGGGGCGTCCAAGGTGGTGAGCTCTGGCGACAAGGAGAGCTGAGGGGTTTATATGGGAGCGCGCTGGAAAAGGTGTGTGAGCAAGAAGGAGGCCTGAGAACGTAAAGAGCTAATTTCTTGAAATTGATTGGCATCGACTGACCTTCGTGATGTCCAGAATAGGGAAACGGTACCTCTAGACAGAGCACTGCATTTTGCGATAACAGGCGTACAATGCCCACATCAACGTGGGCTGCACGCGTCTGAGACCCTTAGTACTGCTCGAGAAGACGGAATGATGTGTGCGCGATGCTATGTGTGTGGTAGCTTCTGTGGCTGGCTGTTGATGTCGTGATTGAATGGACAGAAGGTGCGGACCAGACATGACTGCGAATCGTTGGGACGTCCGTGCGAAGTCGTTAGGGAAAGGGGACGTCGGTGTCTGGTCCAAGTCAGAAAGAAGATATCGGAAATTACAACGGTCTCGAAAAGCTCTGCGAGGAAGACGAGGACGAGTACAGCAACAACTGGATTGCACCGCGAGGTGAGCGAGGCTGTGAGGCAAGCCTATTAGACTGCGTCGAAGGCTTATTACAGTATACGGATCAACACGCGTGCGTAGTTGCCGGCGGTCTCTCTAGCGTTTGTAAGATATTGAGATCGTTGCGTCGAGGTCGACGATGCCGGCGACGGTGAACCTCCTTACTTTCGACGACGACGACGACGACGATATCTCTCTTCCGAGACTGTGCAAGTTGAGAACGTTAAGAGGCGGTTCCGCGACTCGGTACTCAGGATGCGGGGGAGATCTAGTCCACGTGCTCGATTGATCGCTTCCGATCTGTTGGCGCCAGATATGGTTGTCCGTCTTGCCAAAGCCGCGCTCAGTTCGTCCAACTGCCAACCTTCTTCCTCTCGACTTTGGTAATCCATTCGACAACTTGCTCTATTCGACCCGTCTTCCGGCATCATTTCCGTCTGTCCGCGGACAACCTGCCAGCACAGCGGCACGAGGACACGCTTCCCTAACTGGTCGCGGACCCGAACTTCACTCGAATGGCCACCCAACCTACACCCCACGCTCGCGGCAGTGAACAATGCAACGTGCAGGCAGCGATAATTTCCTGTGGCACAGCATCCCGAGCATCCCGAGAGCAGTACTGACCGAGTGATCCCTTGATTACGTACGTCGCATCTGCTCAAAGTTTGTATATTCTCAAGCCAACTAACAAGGTACATTGGGTTGCGCAGATGTTTTTTACTCGTCGTATGTTCAACAATCGTAGTAACAGACCGAGCATGCCCCTATGAAAGCTTTAGAATCGTGCGACAGAATGAGCACCAATAATCATTGGACTGTGAACCTCCTAACATCCAGTGCCTCTGATACATCATACAACACATGAGTTGGGTGCGAACATGTGAGGACACAGGGAGGTATATATTCCGCGTCGTCGACGGGGTGATATATCTGCACCCCCTCCTTTCCTTTCTTTACCTCGCCGACGTCCTTCACTATGGCGCGCATGTCTCTCTCTATGTTTGCGCTTTCGCTCGCCCTGTCTTCTCAAGCTTTCACGATCCCTTCTTCGTTGCAAGTCGCTAAGCGCGATTTCAACGTGTTGGAGGACGGAGTGGTCTTCTCGGGACCGAATCAAGACGACTTGTTCGTGGCCGTCACGATTGGAGATTCAGTAGTTCCGGTCCAGTTGGACCTCGAAAGGTCCGTCTCGCGTTCGATTTTCCATATGCTGCCTCTGACCCCTTTATCACAGCTCTGATTTATGGATATCTGGCAACTTGAACCAGGCATATTATCAACCTGTGTCCGCGCGTACATCCCTGCCAGGTAGCGAGCCAACTTTCCAGTCACACATTCCATAAATAACTGACGACCTTCTCAGCAACACCCGTCTCAGCACGTGTTGGTCTCGCAGGAGTCAACTTGACCCAGCAGTTCTGTAAGCATGAGATCTTTTGAGCCCTTTCGGATCTGAGTTCTAAAGATATTCCCAATCCTACAGATTATAGCGCTCAGGCTCCTCAGGGATGGGCTAGTCCGCCTCCCTCTTTGGATGTATATGGTCGTATGGGTCTTGGTCCAACATCATCTTCCCAACTCGTCAAGGACGCCAACGACGGATCTCACAGCATCATCGACCAGCTGATCCTACAGGAGGGGTCCGAGCCATTCATCACGCTCCTCGTTTCACCTCTCGAAACCGACAAGGGTAACTCGCTCAGCTTCAACGGTCTCTTCACAGCCGGAACCACAGTCGACCTCACGAAGGTGTTTAGCGTATCTGCGGACAGACTTTCCGCTGTTGGCGTTCCCGTACTGTCAAAAGTCACGAGTCAGCCCAAGCTCCAGCTCGGTTCCAATGGTACATTCTCCGTGGACGACATTCAGGTCTCCGGAAAATCCGTTGGTCTCATATCGTCTGTAAGCGGTGCCCAGACGCTTGGCAAACTCTCTACTACAAACCCTTGGATTGTCGCACCCAAGTCAGTCGTGGACGCTGTGTACTCCGGTGTTCAGGGCGCCTCTTATTCCACTTCCGACCGTCTCTACCACCTGCCATGCTCTGCAGAGGTCTCGGTGAATATTATCGTCACTGGTGTTTCCTATCCGATCAACCCGATGGATGTTATCAGCACGCAAGTCGGGTCTGATTCATGTGTCGGTACTGTGAGTAGTCCAAGGTCTATTATTGGCCCTTTCCACTGACTGCCCGACCAGTTCCAAGCAAGTGACGGTTCTTCTCAAGGCTACGACGTCTTGATGGGCCTTCCTTTCCGTAAGTGTATGCTTCTAACTCCGAAGGGCGTTTTCTGAAGCATAGGGGCCTTTCATAGTCCGTAACGCTTACACCCTGTACGGCTACGGCAACTCAGACGGAAATACTCTCAGCTCGCCCTACTATCAGTTCCTCCCAACTTCGACGCAGTCCGAGTCCCATGTTTTGTTCGTCCAGGTCCGCGCGCCTGCGCCTGCACCCACGCCGGCCCCAGCCCCCGCGCCTTCCACTATCACCGTCTTCACGACGACCACTCACCATCCCACCACCACAGTTTGGATCGGAGCACCGGCAGGCTACACTGGACCGCCTACTACAAACAATGACTTGGCGGTGGCTGGAAGTCTTGCTGACAATGATACCACCGACAAGAACCTCCCTACCGGTGGTATCGGCGATCAGGTATGTGTATCTGTACTCACGGATCATGTTCACGTCAACTGAACATATGCTTCTTTCGTACAGCTAAGGCATTGCTTGCCTGCTATCATCGTGCTTTTTGTCGTTCTTGGTCTCACCGGTATCGGTGCAACGACGTACTGCCTCGTCGCACGCCGACACGATCGCAAGGTCAAGCCTTCCGCGTACAGGAACCTCCACACAGCGGAAGCTGGAGAGCCCGTCCACGTACCACTGTATGGTGCTGAGGAGAAACGGGACACTACGCGGTACTCAGATCCTTACAAAGATGAAAACTGAGACTGAAGAAGCTTGTGAATGGACTGTTTGTGTCTGAGGCTTGGACCTTCGTGCTGTATCCTTGGTTGGGCTAGAGTTCGTCTGCTGTAGATTACCGCATTGCTTTATTATACTCCTGAATATATTGACTGTTCCTTTGTTTTATACTGTCTTTTAACTTTGGGAATATACACCTCCTCTGACCCCCATTTGTCACTCTTCATAAATTTTGCTCCGAGTCGCGACTGCCCACAGGAGGAGAGTGCCTGAGAGTGCGTCCTCAAATTAAACGCGTCGTGTAGACAAGCCACGTGCTGCGAATAAACTACCTAATTAGGCGAACACTCTTTCTCTTTCTCGATCGTGATAACCTCCGAGTCAAGAGGTGTATGCTGTGGCTCACGAGTCGATAATATCTGGCCAAACCTCGGACGCACAGTGGATGTTCTGTGCTCGAGTCATCTTCACGAGAAACACTCGTTGTACATATACCTGTTTCTCCCGACTTTACAAGAACGTCAGATCCTACTGCGACTTGCAATCACACTCGAGCTCGAAGAAGATGACCACTGTGCAGCAACCCACTTGGTCTGTCCCCGTGCGGAAGACGGAGGCACCGGTGTTGAAAGTCTACAATTCTCTGACACGTAGCAAAGTCTGTGCGTCTTCTTGTCTCCTTGGACTGGTCTAAACTCATTGGTTGGTGGCGTTGCTACTAGGTAGAGTTCGTGCCGAACGATGGAAATCATGTGAAGTGGTATAATTGCGGACCTACAGTGTATGATGCGTCGCATATGGGACATGCTAGGTGAGTGCCCCCCTCTTGATGGGATGAATGGATACTGAGATCGTGTTTGGTAGAAACTATGTCACTCAGGATATCTTGAGACGGATTATGACGGATTACTTCGGCTACGATGTACACTTCGTGATGAACATCACCGACATCGATGACAAGGTGTGTCCTAGTCAGCTGTGGCGTATGAATTCCCCTCTGATCACAACACGCAGATCATCTTGCGAGCCCGTCAAAACCACCTCATTGACGCGTTTCGTTCAAAACAGACGTCGCTGACACTGGAGTTGCTAGAAATCGTCATAGAGGCCTGGACAGACTACGTCCAATCGAAAGTATCCAAGGGTCTCCTGGAATTAGATCGACCACAGTCTGGGCATGAGAGGGAGGCCTGGCCACGTCTTGTTGGACTGTTTCAGGCAACGGACAAAGCGTGGAAACAAGAAGGCGTGAAGCGGGACGAAAAGTTTGACATGCACTTTACCGGCGCGGTGCGTTCTGCATGTGAGGTACTCTCCAGGCTTCGTAGCTGATTTCTTCTGATAGAACAGGGCCTTCGCGGCGATCCTAGAAGCTGAGGCGCAACTCAAGGAAGTACGTGTGGACATAGAAGCCGGCCAGCGTCTGGTTGATGAGTCGAAAGATGTCCTTGCACTCGCACTTGACAAGAAAGTAAGGGCTAGTGTTTGCATTAGACTCTCTTCTTACAATTGGTCTCTCAGAATGGGTCGACGGTCACAGACCACTCCATTTTCCGATCTACCGCTGCATATTGGGAAGGTGAATTCTTCAAGGACATGCAGCGACTGCGAGTCCGAGATCCTGATACCCTCACACGGGTTACCGAATACGTTCCCGAAATTGTTTCGTTTGTGGAAGGTATTGTCAAGAACGGGTACGGTTACGCCGTAGAGGGAAGCGTATACTTCGACACCCGAGCGTTCGATAAAGCCGATAATCACGACTACGCCAAACTAGAACCATGGAGTAAAGGCAACCTTGAGCTACTGGAAGAAGGTGAAGGTAAGTAGGCCTATTCGGACCGTGTACTGTGTCCGGTTCTGCATGATCTTTGACGTTACTGTGTCCTTCTTTCTCTCCACAGGTGCCCTCTCAGTCGCCACGGGTCGTAGATCACCTGCGGATTTCGCGCTTTGGAAGGCCTCAAAACCCGGAGAACCCTCGTGGCCGTCACCATGGGGTCCAGGTCGTCCCGGATGGCACATTGAGTGCTCAGTAATGGCGTCTGCAGTCTTGGGCGACAACATGGACATACATTCGGGTGGTATTGATCTGGCGTTTCCTCATCACGATAATGAAATGGCACAGTCAGAGGCGAGGCTCCCAATTCCAATTCAATTGACGATTCACCTCTAACTTCTTATCATACGTCAGGCTTACCATAACTGTCCGGCGTGGGTGAACTACTTCCTGCATACGGGTCATCTGCACATTGAGGGGCTGAAGATGAGCAAGTCGCTGAAGAACTTCATTACCATTGATGTAAGCTTCCCGAAACACTCCGCTCAACTAATACCGCTGACATTGTCTGGGCCTAGGAAATCCTCCAAAAATACTCCGCCCGACAACTCCGTCTCGCTTTCCTCACGACGCTGTGGAACTCGAGGAGTGATTTCTCAGACTCTTTGATGACCGGTGAAGTACGAAATATAGAAGCAACACTCAACGTAAGTCATATCCATCGCTGAGTTGAGGTTCTCGAACCACATGTCTGCAATCATGGGCCTAACGCTGTTCTCAGAACTTTTTTACGGTGGTCAGGGCGCTGACGAGTCAAGCACGGGCCGATGGGCCTTCGACCGACGGCCGTCATTGTTATGGAGAAGCAGAGCGTGAACTTACAAATAGGTGCGTCCGATAACTTCGGTTTTGCGTTCTAATGGCCTCATTTTGCCTGGACAGATTTCATCAGGGTCAGGTCGCCTTCCGCGCTGCTCTTTGTGACTCTTTCAATACCCCCGAGGCACTGAATACTTTGCGGGAGCTGATATCTCGCGCGAATGTATACATCAACTCCCGAGGCGCTCAGCTGGACGTTAGCGTTCTGGACAGAATTGCTCGGTGGATCGGCGGCATGCTTCGCATGTTCGGGTTGGGCGAAGGGGAGTCCTCCGAAGTCGGATGGGGTCAGGAGTCGTCACCAGGCGAAGGCAAAGTCGACGTATGCTATCCCACCTTGTTGTTTTGTTGTCGACACATGATTGATTATTCGGTGACAGCGGGAAGAGATCCTTATGCCTTATCTGAGGTCCCTTTCATCCTTCCGAGATGGTGTCCGAAAACTCGCTATCGCGAAAGGGGACGGGGCACTAAAGGATATCTTGGCTCTTTCAGACAGGCTGCGGGACGTCGACCTCGTGCCCCTAGGCGTTGCGTTAGACGACCAGGAAGGTACGTTGTGGAACTATTAGGTCCGATATAAGCTTTTTAACGCTAAATATACTTTTTCACTATCCAGATGGCAAGGCACTGGTGAAGCTTGTGCCTCCAGCGGAGCTCATCAAAGCCCGCGACGAGAAACGAGCACAAGCAGAGGCAAAGGTGGCGAAGAAAGCAGCCGCTGTTGAAGCCGAGCGCCAGAAGAAGCTCAAAAAGCTGGAGAAAGGCCGTCTCCCCCCACAGGAACTGTTCAGACCACCAAACGTTCCGGAGGGCAAGTACGGATCCTGGGATGAGCGTGGCCTTCCTTTGACAGAGGGGGATGGCAAAGAGCTCTCTAAGAGCGCCTCTAAGAAAGCGCAGAAAGGCTGGTCGGATCAGAAGCTCTTGCACGACGAATTTTTAACATGGCAGAAAGAGCAGAATTGAATATACACTCTGTTAGGTCTGTCAGACTCTCAAGTCTAATCTATTGCTACCATATAGCGTCCGAGCTGACGAACTGTCCGACCCCTGCGAACTTATGGAATGGTACATTACTGCGTGCTTGTTAGGATGGCGCGGGTGGTGCCCATCACCGATAGCGGCCGTTGTATAGCATATGCTTCTGTGTCTATCCGTATCTACCAGTCGTATCTACCAGTCACATGCCTCCACCACCAGCTTTGCAATCTTCTCCAGCCCCAGCCTGTCGTCCTCACTAAACCCGGCGAGGGCCAGGCAATCCAAATCGAAGACTCCGACCACTACATCTTCCTGACCGTTATTGCGGACAATCAGAGGACATACGATCTCACTTTTTGTCTCGCCATCGCAGGCGATGTGTCCTGGATATACCTCCACGTCGGGAACGAGCAAAGCCTTTCGCTGGAGAAAAGCGTCTGCGCACACACCCCGAGCCTTTCCAGGCGCGATGTTGATGAGCTGACATGCAGGTTTCCCGCAGAAGGGCCCCAATAATAGCACGGCGGAAGGTGACGCGTCTGCAGCACCGGGTTGGCGTGCAGTCACCCGAGGTACCGGATATAACATTGAATCGACATAGAAACCTGGGAGGAACATACGTTCGTGAGGCGTATCACATGTGCAAGTTTATGTTGCACTTACCACACCAGTTTACCGCCCTATCACTGTCACCAAAATAAGGGCCAAATGCCAAGAGGGCATTATACACCAGAGATGAAGCGTTCGCAAGGTTAACTACCTGTTTAGTTCTTTTAGTTGAATCGATGGATGAATTCGGGGAACAAATATTCACCCAGCTCCGTTGCCCTTCTAGGAGTGCAGCCAATTGGTCGTGAACATGCACCCAGAACTCGATTTTACTTAATCCTGAAGGTACGAGAGCGGAATCTGCGTGTGGCATGACAGATGATGGTTGAGAATGAAGAGAGGAGATAAGATAAGATTTCGGTTCGCAAGCTGATAAGATCTGGAAATATGGTTTCCGCAAGGTGCGACAGCCGAAACAGCGTACAACGGGCGGTGCATCAACCCACGTCCCTTTCTCTCTACTCTCAAGTCTTGACGTGGCATTTGGATTTTCTTATACGACATGGCACCTTATTTGCAGAGCGTTTCTGTGAGTGTCGTTTATGGATCGCTCGATGATCGGCGTGCTGAACGCTACTTCCTTGTAGTCATTCGTAGATGTCCCTGTCGCTGACGCAGGCGTCGACACCGTGGAATTTTTGAAAGCCGCAGAGGGTCTTGCAGGCATATTTGGTACGTTGTGAACCCGCTATATTTGGATGTATCTACTCACCCACATCATAGACCTTCTCGGGGGCATTGCATTCAAAGCAGTAAAGAGCGATCTAACTGGAAACATTGAGGTGAGTGATCTGACACGATGGACTCCATCTAAATTGCTTGTTGACACGGAATGTAGAAAGTCCGCAAACGTTATGAAGCCGCTCGTGAGAAATCAACCACGCTCGAGTTGTTGGTGCAGAACGAGAAGGTCGACAAGCAGAACACCGCAACCGACGGATTGATGTGGCTGCTTCGTGGCTTCGCCTTCACCTGCAAGGCCCTGCAGATCGCACAGGAAAATAAAACCATTGAACTCAAGGCTGCCTTTCAGAAGTCGTACGCTGATACCCTCGGAAAGCATCATACCTTCCTTATGAAGCCGGCGTTCACGGTACGTTTTGGTGGTGATAACGAGGAGATTTCATGCTCATACATCCGACACAGCTCGCACTGAATGCCTGCCCTTATCGCGCTGTCTTCTACGAGGAACTTGCAAAGGATCCCAACGGCGTCTCTACGCTGTCACAAGATGCGCTCGGTGAGGAGCTAGACAAGTGGTTGGCTGCCCTTGCTGCCATTGTCAAACGTCTCCAGGCCTTCTACGAGGGGCTCGGTATCAAGAACCCAATTCAGTTTTAACTTCTGATCGATTGTGTGCACCCGTGTACCAGTGTTGTAACAGTAGGTAGCTAGCATCGTTCATAAAAGCTCTAGGGATCACCACGGCATCGGGTACACATCGGTGTGATTACATATGCCACGCATGCGATCCCTCGGACACCTGGGTGCTCCGATACCCATGTTTGGATGAATTTCAGAACCCAACCCAGCTCTATCTCGCGTTAAAAGCCATCGGACGTCGCGATCAATACCTGAGGTGCATATAGATGAAGGGCTTCTCGCACCATTCGAACCACAGCTGACGGCACGAGTCAGAACGTGTCTTCGATGGTGTATTGCTAGATAGATTGAGAAACCCGGATTCGTTCGTCAGTTCGCAAGACAGGGCACATTCGCAAGATGCATCGTGGTCCAGAGATGGTCACTTTGCAACACCAAATGTTCCGATCGGTGCACATTACTGTGCGGGGGCCACAACGCTCCCAGTCGTGAGATGAATATTCCCGCCGGTAAACGTAACCTATCACGGCCGTAGAATCGCAGGTTCTCATGAGACAAACGCGCGCTGAAGATAAGGAGAGAGGTTATAGCCAGAAACCGCAGGTGCTTTTGTTTGTAGATTTGAGGAAACCGACGTCATTTCTACCTATATCGAGATGGCTTGCCTTTAATCTGTGAGAAGCGTCGTCTGAAGCGGTATGTACTTCGGGAACGTTCTTTTCGACTATCTGACAAACAAGACATGCCCTGTCAGAGACCAAGCGGCGTCCGAGCAGCATTTGAGGGTGCAAAGACTAACTATACAAATACACGCGTGAGCTAAAACCAAAATGAATCAAACGAGTTGCGTACTTCCTGACGCCCTGATTCGTGAAGGGGATGAGAACACTGCCGTGATCTTATTTACCCGCCATGTCGTTCAAAATTGGGGAACGTGTTGAACACAGCGGATGGATCGGCAGTGGCACCGAAGCCACGAGTTACATGGCTGGCAAACTCTAAGTTCGGGGATATGATGTTGTAAAGGATAATGCGAAAGAAAAGCAGGTGTTTGAGCCTGGGCGTTGGGCGCGAGAAGTGGCGCCACGCGCACAATCTGCCACCCACAAGGTAGCACCTTGGTCAAAAGCAGTGTATGAGTAGGTAATGTGCAAGCTCTCCATACTGGCGCATACCTATCCAAGCCTTCCGGGGTAGAACATGGCGGGCCATGCTGAAGATTGTGCAGGTCCATAAACAAGGGACTGGCAGCCGCGTAAAGACAGCCTTCAATTTTGCTTTCGCCCCGACTGCCTATGTTTGAGACACAAGGTACAATCAAACTTTCTGGTCTACTGTTGACGGGAGTAATGATGGCGCGCTTACTCTTGTTGAGGACACTCACGTCGAGAGCCCGAGCTGGTCTGATCCAGTACTTTCAATCCGAAGCCCGTTACGGTGGCATTGAGAACCCGCAGACTGCCACGAGCAATCAGTACTCACTTGCGAACAATTGGTGACAAAGATGAGAAGATACGAACCGCATTGCACATGACAGTGGTTTCCGACGAATGGGAACTCCGGTAAAGTTCACGGACCACAGGCGTAGGCCTCACTCTATACGCAACGCGCTTGCGATACAAGTTGTCTGGACCGGTACGAAATGGCGACTATGACATAGTTTGGCTGATTGCATACGTCCAGACGGCCTTTCCTTGAGTACCTATACCATCAGAGACAATGCTGTCTTAACATCAGGTGTAATGAAGCTCACCGCGCTGTTTGGATGAGTCTAGATGCACAGCACCAAACACCAACGCAATCCGTAAAGCATGCAACTATCAGACGTAACCTTGAGTCATGTCGCTTCAACTGAGAGGGCCTGCCAGTGAGTGTATCTGGGTTGGATACAAATGCGAAGAGCGCATCTACTTCTGTCAAAGAACAGAAGTTTTATTGTATATCAAACTTTCCCGTCACTATTGCGAGAGATTTACCTGTGTAGCCCGAACGCAGCCAGCTATGAATGCTGTCAATGGGCCATGGAAGCACAAGAATGGACGCCTAGTAGTGATGCCACGTCTCGTATATAGACCAAGATTCCGACACCATGTCTTCGGAAATTGAGCCGGAGAAACATGATAGAAATGACAAAAGAACGAGTCTAGACTGCATGTTATTTCTTTCACCAAAGAATGCAAGAGTTTCGAAAAATACCCTGAGATAGCAACGCGAGCCTGTACGCATGCCAAACCATCTGTTCACACGATGGAGTGTCGGTGTTCCCTTGAAGACAATCTCACGAGATATACAGGACATCGCATAACACAGCGATGTGACACGGGTTGATTCTCGCTGCAGGATTGTTATCGCTGTGTTGTGAGAATTATGCTTCTCGACGTGATACCAAGACATAGAAGAAACCTGAAAGGGATTAACAAATGTCTGACGGTGTTTACCTACATTGTCATTGGATCAACCGTGACCATGAGCGCCGAATACACATACTCCTGGTCTGGCCCGACGGGCCAATGATTGTGCTCGACGTGCCAAAACGAGAGGGTCTCGAACGCATAGATGCAACTTACCGAAACCCCTTGAGAATACAGTAGTATAACCGCACAAACAGAACTACCGCAAAGCCTGTTTCGATAATACGACGCTACTAGCCAGTCAACAACATTAGGTCGAGACCTGGGCCACAGCAGGAACGGACTTACATAGGTTACGACTCGGATTGGAAAATTGAGTCAGCGGGCAGCGCGTATTTTCCGAAGCTGGCCAATAGCAGGAACTTAATCACATACAACGGCCGAGATATCAAGTCCGCATTGACGAGAGAACACAAGTCGAGTAAAAAAGCTGTAAATTATTCGACTAATGAAAGATATCATGACTTATCAGCGCTGTGTCGGCAGGCTAGAAACCGAAAACTGCCTTCAACTAGCATCTCCTCGTGGATGTGCAGCTGGGGCATCGTAGTAGAACAGTAGAGAATGGACCCAGGCCTAGAAACAAAACGGCCGTAAACAATGGTTGATCTTGATACCGGCCTCAGCTTGGCGAGGTCAAGGGACTTACAACCGAGCTACGGAATGTCCATCATGCAATGTAAGCAACTTCAAGAGCGAGTCGGAAGTATGAGATGTGTACATGTTGGAGAATGACTTGGAACCACAAATTGAAATTGGCCGGTCGGTCAGTAGATGGTTCAGCACTCGGCACGTGGCCACATCACCAAGTGTTCGCGGGAATACCGATCGTCTTGAGTCGTGACACGTATTGTCAAGCATCCAAGCTATCCCAGTTGCAACATGCTGGCTGACTGTCCGGGTTCTGCGGAGGGCTATATATCTCCTAGAGGGTAAGGAGACCCACGGGTACAGTAAGCAGATTACAAGGGCACGCGGTCAGAAATTCATGCTCACCTAAAGACATTCCAGCTTCAACCAAACACCCGTAACACCGTCTCTACCACCGCATTGACTACAACCGACTAGTTCAAAGAGTTTACGAAGAGGAAACGGAGTGGGATGCTGGTGCGGTCTGGATCACCACACAGCCACTTCCCGGACCGTGTTTGGATAGCTAGTACGTGAGGTGTCGTTGACTAATTCTGTATAGGGGAGGAAGGGGAGGAACATGGCACGGCGCAAGTGTGTGAAAGACTCACTTGTCACAAATCCCGATGTCTTCGAGGCGCGATGGCCTGAATTTTTGGGTGCGTGTCAATCATGCATAGTCACCTTCCAGTGCAACATGTTTGCCGGATCGCCGCTGAAGCCGCCCTGCAGCAACGGCGTCTTTGCTATGATAGAGTCAACAAGCACCCCTCCTTCATCTTGTTCACCCAACGTTTCCATCATCCTTACATATTCTCAAACCAACGTCTGCCGGTCCCATGCCGGCTATTATTGCGGGTAAGGTCCTAGGACCCGTTTTTGGACGATATTCTCTCATTGCCGCCGCTCTAAATGAAGCTGGCAGGTCGAAGCTGTTTTTCTGGAACCGGGAGATGATTGCTTGTTCGAGCATAGTCCGAGTTGAAAGGGAAGATCAGTATAATATTCAGAAATCTGCAGAGATTCAAGCCTCTCTCGTCACCGGAGCCAATTCAGACCGAACGGCGTCACCCAGGCTGAAGGTAAGAGGTCCCGTTCGCCTCCTAGAGATTGAGTTCAGATCTAATTAGACACAAGCTTTGTCTGGTATCGTAACTCTGGGATTCCTCAGTTCCAGATCATGAAGATAATCTGTGACGTTGCAGCGCATTTCAGAACGGAGTACTGGCCAAGCCCCAAGCGCTCTCAATGCGAACTCAATCAACCGGATACGACTACTTACAACGCGCTTCCAGCCACTCTGCGACTCTATATAAGCTTTCCTTGGTCTTCCCAAACTACCCAGTCCCCCCTTGTTCCTCCCTCCCTCCTTTCGCTGTCGCGCATACGTCATGCAACAGCCCACTTGTGTCAACCTGCACATTAGGACCGTCGCAGATGCTAGCCGGTACGCAGTCCGCGGTTGTCTGAGTTCGCCACACTCACGCACTGCCTTCGTTGCGCATTCAGAGTCCTTCACGCGGTCAAGCTCCATTTGCGCCCCATGGTAACGAGACGTCTCGACGACGACGAGCGTCTTGCTTTGCGCTCCGGCTGCGTTTATGTATGGGAGGAACGCAGCAACAACCCTTTAGAAGTGACGGGGCAAGAGATACAACGTTTTACTGAAGGTAAGGTGTTCGGCAGGCGAAACCACAGGCAAACGGTGCTCATTGTCGGATTATAGGTCGTAGTTGGGGTCCAAGTCGTGCCAGGTAAGAACGGCATATGCTTTACTGCAAGTCTCTTCTCACAAGACACACAGAGAGGATTTCCTGCTGTATTTCGAAAAAGATGGCGGAAGCAGAAGCGTTGTGCAACGATATGGGGGTCTTGGGTATGATTAATTAGTCCAGCCATTACCAAAAAGCTTCACTCACCGACGCGGCCCTTACGACAGATCTCAGCAGCTGATCAAGCAAACATACTCCGTATACGTCGACTATCCGGCGAATACCCGCAAGTGGCATCTCAGTGAGTCAAAGCATTTATTCCCCAACTCGCAGGCATTCACGCCATGCCTAGATGCGTACTACACACAGGAGACCGTCGACCAAATGAACACGGTGGATGATATCCCTGACCTCAGGTCACTGCGTGTCCCTGAAGGAGCGTATGTTTGTGCGCGTACCAGTAGTCAGCGACGGAATGCTCGCGCCGCTCAGAGGCGCTCCCTGGACGAATCATCCGAGAGCTCACTGCACCCACTACATCCCTATAACGACCGATATACACCACCTTCGCCACCACTACTGTCCCCATCGCCGCACCAATGGTCGCCTTTGACCAACATCGAGAGCGTCCCTCTCCCCAGTCCCCGTCACGCTGATCGTCAATTGGCATCATTGGAGTATTTGCAAAACATCCCTCCGAGTAGTCGAGATCCTGCTGACGATGAGATGCTCAAAAGCTTCCGTCGTCGTTTTTAATATCATCTACACACCAATGGTAAGCAAACCTCATACTATCGATCTTCAACCTTCGGGTTTAAGTGATGTGCTCTCTGGCGATTGAATTCAGGCGAAGACCGTTAGGCCACTATCGGCGGCGCACTGTACTTTACCTGCAATTTCTTTCGAACGCTACCATCTGCCAGTGTATGGATTTTGTATCATCTAATGTCGCTCATGCTTTCGCTCTCTCCTGTATAGTTGTTTTGCTATCTTTCCTTTTCGGCTGTCGTACCATCGAGAAATCACTTCGTAATGTTCTGGGGCGTCGATCAACTGCATTATTACTACTCGTTTCCGGTGAAACGGCCATACCGCCGATGTCTATATTGAGGTCTTTCATTATCATAATTCGAAGGGAGACGTCTTTCACAGATCGTACCTTGCTCTGGAGATTTGGGGTGAAAGGACAAATATTAAAAATCAAGTATCCACTATTCAATCGGCTCAGTGCCAGCTCCTGTGAACCAGGCTTCCGCATCGTTATATATTGATCGAACGTGAAAGATGTGGGCCGTATACTACATACAGCTTGTCGAACCAACGTGTCCACTATGTAAGTATAACTTGGTTTCCCTCGGCGTTCTCACAGGACAAACATACTTACATAGATGGGCGCACATCTTCAGGATGCATCCGAACTCAAAAAAACTTCGAGGACAATCTGCGTGGAAAAATGGAATCGCCGGCTGCGCGCTGACTTACCCTGGCCGAAAGAAGCCCCTACCATAGGTCAGAGAACTGCAGAAGGCTTGACATCATGACGACGAGCCATCTAATGTCGGTAACGAGCGATGTTCCTAGCTCACGGGCCCGCTGATGAGGGTCAGAACTCGATATTGTGGCGAAAGTGCGTGCCTCGTTCGACAGGACATGCCGACACTGGTGGTGATTGGAATGCATCATGGAAAGACAACTTGATATTCCTTGCGTCTATGGTGGAAATATCTGCCAACACAAATTCGAAATCGAGTGAGGGAATGAGTGCAAATCTCTCCAGAACGGCAAAACGTCCTTTTAGACACCAGAAAAGGTGCATGGTTCTAACCGTAGAAATGTTGTAAAAACCCATATCCTTGTCCTCACCTTCAAGGTCTTCCGAAATATCGACCCTGCAATGATGGAGATTGCGGTCAATGCAAGTCAGAACTCAAAAAGACATTCCATGGCAAATTTCCAGGCCATACCAGTGTCCGGAGCCTGGATGATACCAGAAGTCCCACGCGAAGACGGTATGTTGGCAACTGAATTGAAACCGACTGTCCGAGTGAATTTGTTAGGTGTTCAGCGCGGCATAGTTCGGCCACTTGAAATATGAGATACTGAATTGCTTGTTTCAACAGATTGGCTAAGATGGCTCGATATGAGGCTCCCCTCGATCGCCGTGAGGTCAATGCATCCATTTGCGCTGAAATTGTATCAGCAACGGTCGGACGTGCAATTAAAAGGCTACTTACTCACTTGATATACTTTGCATGTCATACAACTGTCTAGAACATTTGCGCGGTGAATATGTGGGCGTATATGGGGGAATCATATAAGCAGATTTGTAAGTCTCTGAACCAAGTGAAGGCCAAAGACCGGTCACAACCTGCAGATTGCACAATACTAGTGGGCCGCGTAGTACCTTCAATTTCGTGTGACTCAGGTGGCGGTAGCATGGCGACCATACACCCGTAAACACCTAAAAGTGAAGAGTGCCTGTTCATACTAAGAGGCCGAACTTCGGGTTGTGTATTTGTCGAAAGTTAATCCAGGATGAGGTCTGGTCCCAGGTCGAAAAATCATACGATCCATGCCGTCACGTTTTTCGACGTGCAAACGATAATGCCGAAGAGACTTCCTGAATGAAACCGTTGCGCCTTTTCCGTCATGACTATGGAAACGATGAGTGGTTGCCCTAAAGGGGATGTTAGACCTTTCCACTGGACTACTGGCACTGCAAAAAGCTTTCTCCACAAGGCTGTATAACCTCACACGACTCGGGCCTTCAAGTTCTAGTGTTATGATTGGCTGCTATTGTCGAAATCGAATGCCGGTCCATCATGTGCCGGCACCTGTAGTAAGAATCCGAACAAGGGAACACGGATGAGAAGGGGGTGGTAGGATGAAGATAGTAGTGGTACTGCCAGAAGAGGCAATCGGCGGCACCCACAGCCACAAGACAGTCCACAACCACAAGCAAGCTCGATCACCGATTTCGATGGCGTGAGTCGGAAGCGTGCAATCTTGGCCCACTTTGATCGGAGCGCATAGTGAGTCCTCTACACAGGTGTGCTGCAGCCCCGCGAGCTCGGCGGGGCCCACAGTGAGCTCGGCAACCGAGCGTAATGGGTATGACACCTACACCGCGATTATGAGATCAGAGGATCATCATCATCGATAGTATATATGATACACATCGTTCGGCGAATGTCCACCACACAGATTTTCTTTCAATGGTTAGAGATGTCATTGAATACTTGCCTCCGGGACCCAGGGAGCGAAGCTACTTGAGTTGCTGAACGCATCGCTGAACGGCACAGCGTAAATCAACGCCAATTTCATGATCGACTCGGAGAATACCAGTGGTCTAGCCTGCAGGGTGTGAATATTGAACCAGCGTGAAGCTAAGACAGAAAGGGAACGCTTCCAATGTCAGAGAATCCACCCAGTGAACTGCGCCGAAGACTCGGAGAAGTGACTAAGAGATGAGTGAATCCTAGTTGCCAGTGGGCGTGGTCGGGCCCGAGTCGGTGGCACGACGTCGACTACTAGGACATCCGATCCTGAAACCCTCTCGAGGATGCACTGCTGTGACAATACAACTTTCTGTGGCACTCATACAACGGCATGCAGTTGTGTTCTGATTGTTGCGGAAGGACTGGACCGAAAAAAAAAACTCGTGCAACGAGCTGATAACTGACATCCTTCAAGTTCGAAAATCAACACACAGCCCAAGACACCGAAACCGCTGATTGACTTCGCAAATAACACCAACAGTAGTCATACAGTGAGAATTTGTATTTACTATGCGTTTCATCCAAACACCTCTCCCTCAACATCTCCTTCGGCCAAAATACGACGAGTTCCCTGGCTGTAAAGCATCCGAAAAACTTGATTGAATGGGCACAAGATGACCCGGCGACTCCGATAGACCGGCGGCTTCTACACGAGCACAACACGGGCGACGCAGAACATGTAGGAAGTATTCTGGAGATCGAGAGGAGAAGGTTCAACATCATCAAACAAGATGCTTTGAGCGGTGGGCAGCATATGGCGATAGCTCGGCAGTGTTGGTTACATGTCAGTGGGAAGGGAAGCTAGCCTAGGCCGTGGCAACCCTGTTTCACGTGCACTGAGAGCGCTGCTCTCCCAAGAACAAGCAGGCTCCAGGCCACGGGATATGGGGATATGGTACGAGAGGTAGAAGCTGCATACGCTTGACATAAAACGTTGGGTGTGCTTCGTCTGTGCGAGGGGCCTGGCCACTCACATCGTTCATTAAGAAACGAATCGGACTCACGCGACAATCCACCGTGAAAGGAGAAAGGCAATAGGTACCCGGTCGTTATATTCGTATACAAGTCGGTGGTATTAACTCGACAATGTGATATAGAACTCAACGATGTGATGAGGAAATTGGACGGGCTTCCAGAGTTCCATATCCTTCAACCTGTGAGCATCGCAGGTGGCCCCCTCGAAAGTGCAGCGGGTATGCATGTGGCCGAAGCCTGCAGGACCAGATGACGATCCAGCTCCTGATATCTGAAGATCCCGGAGGTGTCGAGACGGGAGTACGGTGTTGAGTGGGTGCGAGACAGAACTTGAAGACGATCATAGATCGGATTCCAGTTTGCGCGATGTCGACTTTGAGCCTTGAGACTCGGCTTGAGACGGTTCAACTATATCCAGAAGATTTGTCACATGCAGGTATGGCAAGTAGGTTCCAGACCGGCGTCGGGACTAAACGGGGGCTGATGGAGTTTCCACGCAGACTTCAAATCGCAAAAGTAAGAATGACCGTGACATGGATTCTAACATGAAGCGCAGTATCCGACCAACCGCAGCGGTAACAATGTCACGCCCTGATGAACATCATGACCCCGGGGTTTCCATTGAGACCATTGAGACCAAGTGTTGAGGATGCTGTTACATTTTCCCGGGCACCAGGCTTCTGACCTGCAGACTACGGCCAGCGTGGTCGCGAATGAGACGGCAATATCATGGGAGAGCATGAGTGGCCCCACGAGAACCAAACGCAAAAAGTGAATACAAGATCACCAGAGCTGGATACCGCTATCCAAATAAGGACCGTCATTCAGCTTGCTTTAGACGACCCGGGAATGTGAAGACAAAAAACCGACTGTCACGAGTGGATTCACCACGACGATGTACATGGCTCTGACCAGTCCTGCAGATCAGGGGACGCTTTGACGTGCCCGGCCAAGTGATCGAGTCTCAACTGGCAAGGTCTCAAAAGATCGGTCGGCCTATATAAGGGAAACGGCGTTCCCTATGTTCAACGATTCTATGGTCCAATAGAAGGAGGAAGGAAGGATGAAGATTGTGAGGATAGTAGATCAGGGTCAATGCCGCGTGCGTGTCCAAACGTAAGAGAGAACGGGGTAGTCTGAACACCATCGTAGAACTACCGGCCTCCAGACACAACGGTATATGTGGGCGATAAGTTGATCTTGGTATCTCTCCGCGGATATTGGGTTGACGACCGCACAGAAAGACACGACAAGATACCTTATATCAGTGCTATGCGCACAACATCAGATGTTGAGAACCGTAATTACAAGATCTACAGAACAAAGTGGACAAATAGCAGTCAAATCTTAGAACATAACGCTGGCGTGGCTTTTGCGACTCACTAGCGTAGACAAGGCCTAGCATACTGTATAGTCTTAGAGACTTGGTTGTCTCTAAAAACGATGTGTCTAGTTCCTCCGCAGGCCTCTCCAAGGCCATAACTCCAGGCCTGCGTCACCGATGGCGTACTGACTGGTCAAACTCAGCCAAACTGACACCGCGAACAACGTGAAAGACGTGAAAGAGGAGCGCCGAGGAGCGCCTGATACGATCCAAATTCCGCCACAATGTTTACTGTTGAGCATGTCCACCAGACAGCACACATCGGTGGTCCTAACTGCTAATACCGACGCCGAACGCATCCTAGTCATCATCGCAAGCATACGATACAACTATGGGGACAGAGTACCTGATGGCCAGGAGAGCTCAGAGTGCATGGCTAGACGACACTGCTCGCCACAGTACATGAATCATCGCTGGTAGTCCTCGACAAGGTGAACGTGCTTCCGGACGAAGATGGCGACGGTGGCAGCGAAAGTAGAGACCCCTCTTCTCAGGTAGTCCGATCTGCTCCTTCGCGTCCGCGGCGAGATGAAGGATAACGAAGGATGATGGTGGAAGCCCCTCCTTCTATGAGGCCTCATCTTTACTCCTTCGCGCCCGCAGCGGTAACTGCATTCCTGCTGAAGGCTGCAGTTGAGCCGTCCGCACAAGCTCCGGTTGTTCTTTGAGCCGCTCGGGACTGGAGTACGGGGCAGGGACGATGACCCTCTTTGGGGTTGTGGCATTATCCTGCGAAGACGAAGCTCCCTGGAGCATCGCAGAAGCCTTTGGGGGAGACATATCGTGGAGCTCGAATCCCCGATCGAAGACATCAGCCGACAAAGCGTCTGCCACTCGGGACTGAGGCAGGGGGAATGCTGGTCTATGACTGAGAGGAGAGCTGTGCGAAGGAGACGACCGAAAGGATGACCTGGTCACGTCACCCATTTCATGATCTTGTTCCTCGCTACCCTGAGTCGGGGTAGATGCACTAGAATCCAGGGAGAGACGGGCCATGATAACGTCTCTGGTGGATGGGGCGATCGGTAGCGCATGAAACAAGGATGTGATTTGGGACCGAATCGGACGGGCAACGGAAGACGGTGGATTGGGGGAAGTGGCGAGATGTGGTACAGATGGCGTAGAAAAGACGGAAGAGAATAAGTTATATGATGGCGGGGGGTGCCTTGAGTCGTCGCTGTACGACCTTGGCAAAGTCCGACTCGACGAAAGAACGTCCTTGAATGATGGTTTGACAGGAGGCGGAAAGTAACTCAGTCGTGATGCAGGAATTCGTTGGATAGTGACATTAGGTTGTCTGACTTCACCGTTTTCTGGAGAAGCAGGAGCATCTGCGGGTGGTGTGGATGTGTGGAGTGTTGGTTCAGGCTCGGTTTGAGATGACGATGACGCGTCCAGGTTAATCAATGACAGGTTGAACTGCTTGGATTTCTGCGTCTTCTCTAATGGGATGTATAGCACTTTGCGAAGATGTATGGTATCGGAGGCCCACATTTGGTTGGCTCTCCGTAGATCTGCCAGAGATATTCCGTACTTGACGGCGACGCCAGCAAGCGAATCAGTAGGCGACACCTATGAGGTCGACGTTAACAAATATCGACAGATATTGAGCAATAGCTAAGTACCTCATGTACAATTACGACCCTCTGGCCAGTAGTCTCATTGGTAGGAGACGGTTCCGAGTCTGAGTGCTTCGAGTTGTCTCCAAGGTTTCTCGATGAATCAGCTCCCACCGCGCTCAGTAAGCGTTTCAGACGAGGCCGTGTATCGTTCAAAGAGACGATACTGCCACTAGACTTGGAACCTCGCGGATGACGAGCCAATGGATGAGAACTGGTGCGGGAGCTGCTCGCGACGTTGGAGTCGGCGGTCCTCGATCGTGCGTGGCTGTCCTTTAGTCGCTCGTTCTGCCATGGGTCGTGATCGTTCCTCGCCCTCCTCCCTGCGCCATCCGACACACGACGCCTCAGCGCAGGCCTCGTCACGACGCGAGTTTCGTTCGGTCTAATGGCGGATGTGAATGTGGTGTCCGTGTGTCCCGCAAACGGATTATGATACAAGGAAGACGAGTCGTCATCTTCAAATCCATCCATGGGTTGGAGAGAGCCGTTCCCAACTGGCATCCCATATGCAAAGCAGTGAAAAGAAAAAGCAAAAGTCGGAAGAAGGGGTATCCAGTTCAAGTCCAACGTCCTCTGGTGAGATTCTGGATCCTTGCCACGCCGGTTGTCGAGAGGCGCCCATTATTTCGCACGTATCGGTCCGACCGGTCCAACAACACGAGGCTACTCGCCCGCCGAGTCATTGTAAAGGTCGAAACCTTGGCTGGAGTCTTAGCAAAGTCTTAGCATGTTTACAGTGGGATAACGCGTAGCCACACAAGAAACAGTCTCGATTGTGAACTTCGTACACGCGAGGACGGCTGTTAATACATGTCCCCATAGTCGTACATCTACACACACAGCCCAAGGGGAGACAAAACTCAAGCGAAGTTCGTAGATGAATAAAAAACAAGACAACATTTAACAAGAATCAAGGGTAGCAAACCGCATTCTTACGGTCCATGTGGACTGATATCGTCCTCCCGGGCTCTCTTGATACCACTCTGCGCCTGCTGCTGCTGGACGGCACCCGCACCGGTCACACCGACCACCAAACCCTTCAGCCACCCGTTTTCTCTGCGCAAAGCCTCGCATTCCTTCTCCAGCTCTCCTACTTTGACCTCGAGCTCCTTCGCCTTCTTCTCCAGAGCAGCTTCTCTCTCCTTCTTCTTCAACCGGAACCTCGCAGAAGCAGCCGTGTTTCTCCGACGCTTGTCCTCGGACGCATTCAAAGGCGTGCCAGACGACTTCTCATCGTCATCTGGGTCAACAGATTCGACGGGTGACTGTGGTTCGGAGACGGTCGCTGCGCGTGCCGTCCGCGCGCGCTTAGACGCCGGAGCTGCAGCCGAAGGAGCAGGGCTCGCGGACTTTTCCTGAGAACCAGCGGGTGCAGGACGCAATCCAGCGGCGGCAGCGTGGTAGGATAGCAGTTGTGCGATAGATTGTGCGTTGTTCGCCTGAGGAGGCTGCTGAAGCGCGGGAGAATGGAAAGCGTCGATCCCGAAGCCAGCGAGCAGTGACTGGATGTCGAGGGATTGGTGCATGAACGGCGAGTTGTTCTTGCCATCGTCGCTGTGATTCATAGTAGGCGAGGGAATCACTGTCCCCGTCACGACGTTCTCGTGGGCATGGGCTTCGGCCACTTTGCCTATCTCCTGGAGGTCGTCCTCGGAGGAGTTATAAGAGTTGCTGTCCTTTCCCCCTCTAGACCCACTCCCCTCCCCGCCGTATCCCGAGCTCTTTCCCCTCTCATCCCGGGAGCTGATAATGGGTTCGTCGGACTGAAAGTTGAGGTTCGTCCACAAGTCGAGCTGAGCAGTCAAGTCGGAGAACGGCGGAACAGCGAGGAGGTCCTGGTCCGACAGGTAAGGATTCTGAGGCTGTGGGGGATGAACAATGTTGAGTCCCTGCAGGTTTGGGGGTGCCATTTCACGAGCTGTATTGCGTGATTTAAATCAAAAATTTGCTGGGAAGGAGCTGCATGAATACGACAGAGGGTGAGGACATGTATGTGCTACGGAAGACGAGGAAACACACCACAACGGCGATTCCGAGGTCGCTGAAGGCCAGTAGAAAAATTGCGAACGGGCTTGACGATGGCGAAAGGAGGGAAAGGAGGAGCCGTGAGTGTCGTAGATAAGGCCGAAGCTGACTAACCTCCAGGCCCGGCCTGCCGCGCGGGGTTTTCACGTTGGCGCCTTTTTATAGTGGATCGCATTTGAACAGGGTGACTGATGGTCCACAGTTGTCCACAACGACGCCATTCATGAGGCAATAGGGTCGGCGTATCTGGAGACCCATCGTCTTCGAGAAGATCGTCAAAGCGTGCCCCAACGCAACGTTGCACGTACACTTTAGCATTCAGAGTACTGGGATTTGACCGAATACCCGAGTCATGAAATCGATCCCAGCCTGATCTGGACTCGGACATAATCTTTCCCATCGCGGATTTACATCAGATTCCATCACTGTACTTGGAGATCGCAGAGACATGCAACGTTGATTGTCCTCAGCAAAGCAACAGCGAAGGTCCATAATGTTCATGTGTGTACATGCAATGTATTTTTAACCTCCATTGTCAAACTTCTCAATTGACTCTCCATTCCTTCCCAGCCATAGTCAGGTGGTAGCCTTCGAAGTAAAAAGCAAATGACCGTGAAGCATCGCATTTGCGAGATGTAACACGGATAGACGGGTCCACCAGGAGAAGCGGTCAGGGCTTTCACACCACCATCCTCCGCTAAAGTGCTCATGAGCGCTACAATGACTATGAGGACCTCCAACTGTCATATTCCCACTTGGCTCAGTTGGTAGAGCGCGTCACTAGTACCTTATTCGAAATCCCGTGACTTCATGACGAGGTCAGTCGTTCAAATCGGCTAGTGGGAATTCCTTTTGTTTCGTTTTGAACCACTTTCAGGATACAGGAAACAGGATCTACCCAACCTTCCTGTTAAGCAAACGTTGAGGGAGCCGCAGCGAGGGAAGGATTTTAAGCGCGGGGCAGATAAATGTACGCGTCTTGTTGATTTTGTGTTGATTACTAAGCGCATTTGGACCAGAAGACTACACCGCAGGCTCTACAACGCACGCTCGTTCTTGCACAACAACACCGACGTCGAAAGTACCAAACCAATGGCATCCACTGAAGTTAATGTCCCTTTCTTCAAGAAGAAGACCAGAGGTCGCCCTACAACGTCACGGAAACGGTCTGCATCTCCACCCACGTCCCAACTCCACGCTTCGGTCCCGTCCTCGTCAAAGTCCGAAGTTGTGCTTCCCTCGCGAAAAGCGGCCACGAACCTGCTCAGTGCAGGAAGCAAACGCACTGCTTCACAACGGGAAGACGGCTTGGACGACGACGAGAATTCCAGCCGGGATGGCGTAGACGTGAAGTGGGCGGCGGAGGGCTCGCATATGTCTACGGCACTGGATATTTTGGAAGGGGACGAGGCACTGGAGATGTTGGCCAAGAAGCAGAGGAGGGAGGACCCGGAAGATGCAGAGGGACCTGATGATGGGTTGTATAGAGGTCAGAAAGCGTATAAGAGCCATCTACAGAAGAGCAAGGAGGTCCCCAAAGCCATGCGAGTTGGCCCACAAAGAGCGAGCGGGAGTACAATACGAACGGTCACTATCACAGACTACCAGCCAGACGTGTGTAAAGACTATAAAGGTGTGTGACTCTACTACATCGCGTCTGCGAGAATGAAGCTAACGGTCTTCATGCAGAAACCGGATACTGCGGTTTTGGTGATACATGTAAATTCCTGCACGACCGTGGAACATGTAAGTCACCATTACTGAAGGTGCCAAGTAAATTTACTGACCAACAACTCATAGATCTTGCTGGCTGGCAACTGGACAAGTTAGCAGAGAACCCACAGAAGCAAGTCGAGGACGTGTCAGACTCGGACTCTGATGGCGACATACCATTCGCGTGTCTCATCTGTCGCAAACCTTACACCGACCCCGTCGTCACCCGCTGTGGTCACTACTTTGACTCGCACTGCGCGATCAAACGTTTCGCCAAGACACCCAAATGTAGAGCATGCGGCGCGCCGACAGGCGGCATCTTCAACAAGGCTGGTAAAGTCATCGAAAAGATGAGGGCAAAGAAGGCGCAAGCCGAGGCCGACGAGCGGGACGGGGACGACGACGAAGCCAACGGACAAGGAGTCGAAATTGAGGGTTTGGAGCGTGGGGATGACGACGATGAAGAGGACGAGTGAATGTCGACCGCCTCTCCAGGTCTGGTTCTGCCCGTTTGATTTTTTTCATGTAATTTTTGTGCAATGCATTGTTCTCACGCAACTCTATCATGCTTCCCAGTTGTGTTGCTTCGGAGGTGGCCGTTTATCTCGGTGACGACTGGCCGTCGGGACCCAACATCGTGGTCACAAAGTCGACTTTGTCCTCATCTGTCCGCAGTGCGATCAAGGCGGTGGCTCTCGCTCCGCTGTCGGGTCCTTCCAAGTCGCAAAACAAAACAACTCAGCGGAATTGTATGGAAAGCATTTCCAACTTTCGACAATCCGTCTCCTGCTTAGTGTCTACTTACCAATAGGAACGTTGGCCTGACAGGAGTTTGCGATGAGATCCCTTAACCGAGCGCACATCTAGGATTAGCAAGCGTTGCAGATAGCATACGTCAATGTTGAGCATCCGCAGACACGCCGTTTCCATTTCTTGAATGAGAATAATATTCCCGGTCGGCTTTTCTTTCCTATGTGTTGTCTCCAACAGCTGACCAGGTCCGGAGAAGCATGCGTTCGTTGACCTTGACGACATTCACGTTGTTGTCGACGTACGACGTAAGGACAATGTATTGCGCCGCTCACTCGGGACACCTTTTCTTGCAGAGGGCGGCACTTGAAACGCGCATGTCACGCCGTTCACCGCAGCAGCCTCGAATTTGACTTCCAAGATTCAATTTACGAGCCCCGATGATTTCGTCTAGCAGGCCGGCACTGGGGGCCCCTGTTCCTTTTCACTCCGGTCTTCATCGCGGCTGTGGTTGCGCCACTAAGAACAGGAAGGCAGAGCCCCCAGGGCCGGATCTGCGGAACCCTCGCACCTGTGTTCTGCAACGCCGTCTGCACGACGTTCGCCCTGTGGCAGCAGACAACACCTGTGGGTGGAAGTCTTCGTATGTCGAGATAGCGGGATCTCCTCACCGGACGCAGCAATTGCCCTCGCGAGATGCTCTATTGTGTTTCTTGTTCGCTTCGGACTGGGTTCTCACTGCAAATGGATACATGGCAGATTCTATTCACATGATTTTGGACGTAATTCTCATGCACCCGTGGTGCAAGTTGTTGGTCACCTTGATGTTTACATGTCACTGAACCGCTTCCACACTGAGCCATTCCACAGGGTTACCTTGCATTTCAACTGCGCTCCGCCGTCGTCGGTTATCTGTCCAAAACAATTTGATATCTATTGTTGGCGGTGCAAAATCTGTAATTTTGTTACGAGCATGAAGACCGGTTTTCGACGGCCGACTCCCTTTTCTGTCTGTCACAGCGCTCTTGCCCAAGTAAGCACCGCGCCCGAAATTTCTCAAAATGCGCTGGAATCGCTAACGGATCCGCCTCCCTCGACCAGGTCACTCCCCTTCCCACTCACTGGAGGTCTCGTTCAGATTGCCGATCCACCCCTACACGACGTATGGCCTCCTTCGTTCATTCGAAATGCTGCAACAATGATCCCGTCTCTGATATACTTGCTTTGAGGGCTCCTTCTCCCTGCCTTCCTCGGTTGGTTTTCCGTCCCTGTTCCTCTTCTCCGCGGGATAATAGTGTTCTCGGTGTCGCATCCGGGTTTCAAAAGGATTGTTGGAGAGATGACGGGGTGCTTCGCTGCCTGGGTGATTCTCCCGCCGTCGGAATAGAGCTCGCCTGCAACACATCTTGCATCTTCGCAATGAAAGGGTGCAGATCACCTTCCCCGTGTTCGCCGTTACCGTTGCCAATGCACACACGTGCTCCCGACGTCGACGTCAGCCCTCTGGGCGATGCAATCTACGATCCACCATCGGGGACAATTTTCTTTTGGCTTCGACGTCCTTCTTGCTTCGCGACGCGTCGTGGGCTGGCGTGATCTCCGATAGTCTTGTCGACAGCGACCGTCCGTTGCTCTCTCGTCGTATGCCAGCCCGCCGGCAACTCTGAACTCTCGTTATTCAGCGCAACAGGATCTGCGGATCTTCTTACGCTCCCTGTAGCTCCAACTCGCGCAATTCCGAGGACTCGGTCATATGACGGCGATAATGAATTAATGGACCAACTGTACAGTACACACACTACATCCAATACATTCAGCGGAGGAGCATAACAAGAAGCAGGTACTAAGGTGACAGAACGACGATGTCTAAAAATATTAACACGGGGGGAAACTGGTAGTTTTCAATCCGAATACAATGCGTAAGATATATCTTTAAAGTGCACCTACAACAAATTCAAATGCACAGACAGGCGCAAAAAAGCAACAGGTCCATTAATCGGGCACGCGAATCAGGCATTCTCCCGGTTTGGATCCTTGTCGCAGCCGTTGTCGCAATGCCGCTTGAGGGAATCCGCCCTGCTAAAGTCTTTCTTGCAGAACGGGCACCTGTGCGACGCGGGCTGCGGGGAGTGGTGCGTCTCGAAGTGCCGCTTCCGATCGTGTGCGCGAGAGAAGGTTTTGTCACACCTATCGCAGGCGTACCGCTCGATGCCGGTGGGAGAGGCGGGAGGGATGGGAACGGGGGACACGGCAGGGTGCGTGCGACGAGGGTGGTGAGAGGAGAGGGAACTGTGGGCGTAGTTGTTGTAGCCCGTGTGCTGCATCTGCGGACTGCCTTCACCGTACGACACACCGCCCTGCGCAGACTGATGGTGATGTCGCGCGTAGTGATCCTGGGACGGCTGCGCTGGGTAGCCTCCAGGCGAGAGCTGCTGCCCGTACGCTGTATAGTTTTGGGGAACCGGCTGGCTGACGGAACGGCTACCGGGCATGACAGTAGTTTGTTCTCGAGGGCTCGACTGGTGTGCTGTAAATGTCCGACGTGAGTTAGTGTAACGAATGGTGGAGCGGAAGGACAGTGACGAACGCATAGAACCGGGGTAAGAGGCACTCGATGCCACCGACATCGTACTCTGCGGCGAGTGGGAGGAATACGTGTTCGTTGGATATTCCTCGGGAACGTAGTCCAGACGAGGGTGTCCTCCCTGGTAATGCGACTGGTACTGTGTGGCGTCGTACGAATGTTGCATGGGAGAGGTCATGTAGCGAGAGTGGTCAGTGGTGGATGCCAGCGACCGCGAGCGTGGCTGCTGCTCGTATGCGTAGTAAAGGGAGGGATCCATTTGACGCGGAGGTATGCGGTTTCAAGGTTGTTGTTGAAGGATGACGAGGACAGGATGCCAACCTTATATGCTCGACCTAGCCTGACATTATTTTAGGCTTCCAGCATGCATAGAGCAACTCGTAGGGGTACGCGGACATCGGTGACCAGGATCTGACATTATGCTTGTCGCGTAAATGATCACGTCCGTCCGGACCACATCTTGCAAAGTGCCAGCATCTACGAGCGTTCCGAAGACGTGTTAGGCCGAGGGACCTCTGGAATTATTCGCATCTTTTTAGGTTAGAGACTTAACAAGAGCGATCTGAGCATTTGATAGATAGCTGCGTGCACGAGATGGGGAAGGCGACTCCCAAATCAGCTTCGATGCAACGATGCTGTATGTCGCGCTCGTTGCAACAAGCAACTCCGACAGCTTGCGCGCACTGAGGCTGCGGAAGCGTTCGTCTGCCTCTCACCCTCTTGGGCAGGAAGGTCGGAGGGAGCAGCCTCCGAGTGGTACTAAAAACATAAGAAGTGGACTGAAAGTGGAAGAAGACATGAATATGAACATAGAACCAGGTCGCAAGCCGCTAATTCCAAATCGCAGTCGGAGAGACGGTGATTTTTTTCGTCAGTGCCGCTCGAGAATTCTTCGATCGCCCTTCGCGGCAGAAGCCGGGGAACAGAATACCCGAGATGCCGGAGATGGGCTCCCTCTTGTACACCTCCTTCGTGTGCAAAACCTGTGTACCCAATCTTGATTCTCAATTATGAGCTGTGCTCTTTCACAGCGGAGTGTATGTCCCCCTGCCGACTTGGGTCTAGGTCCAGCAAGATCCGTGTGACTGTTTGAACGGTCGGCTGCGTTGTGTTCGCAGCGATCGCTGTTGTCCGAGGTACTGTGTTCTGTATCACACCGTCGGGTCGTTCTACACGCTTTCCGCTACAGTCATCGATATTCGCGGAGAGAAACATAGATCCATCTATAGCAAGTGCTGACCACATCAGGTGCAGGCTAGTTTGGTCCGGATCAATTACCAAGGAGTGAAAGTGCGAATAACCTTCAAGCGATGCATGATCTAAGTGAATGGAGTAGAAGTCAATCATCTCGGGGTGATTCCATGTAGACCGCATACAAGGGATTCCAACCCACGAACTGCACAGACCTGTCGGTCCGTCCCCACCCCATTGTTGCACATCACATGGGCACTGTCTTAAAATCGAGATCACTGTATGTCCGCACCAAAGCGACTGCACCCGTGTGTTCAAGTTGACACGTATGGCTTGTGGGCGCCCTGAACACAAGGTCATTTGACGGATCGTACGTTGGTGGGCGTCAAGAGGTATGTTCTTCAAGACGAACGTCATACATTCCAACTACCCTCCGAGCTCAAGTCGGGCGAAGCACAGGGTAGACCATAGGCAGACCCTAATAGCACAGCGTCTGCGAAAAAAAAAGTCATATCGCGATCTTACACCCAATTGAATGCGATTTAGTCTGCACTCACCTCATTCGCAATACCCAACGAGTGTATAGTCCGGTGAGTGGATATACGATGCCGTAAAACACGGACAAAGAAGCGCTCCCGATCTCAGAATCAGGGAAGACGAAGTGTCCGGTGTGCTTCTGAGCCTAATCCGAAGAGGGTGAAGTACGTTGCATGGCGTAGGCTGCTGGGTGGACTATCATGAGTTTAGATTCTTCTGGACCCGAAGGAGCTGTACAGCCAAATAGTACCCGTATGGAGTGAGGAATGGTAAGGCTTCTAGCCAGAGGATGCAGTGCTCGACGATCTTCGAGATGGTTGCGAGCAGCGAACTATCTGTTATGTGAGCATGCGTCAAGGTGAAACTGACCATCCAGGAAAAGCCATGTGGTCCGCGACACATATTTCCAACTTCGGGGACAGCACATCATCTGTTGCATGTGTGGATTCTGAAACAATTGACCATACCTACCATTCAGGCAAGGGAAATTGGATCCTAGGTCTATGACAACATCGCTGCCACGGTCTTCCTGAATTTACGGGTCGCGAACTTGGAATACAGTTGCCGTTTTTTGAGCTAGTCCTCGAGGAGAAAAGATGAAAAAGCGGTGATCATTCGTTTGGATTCGGATTGGATCCAATTTATCGTCAGAAGAACTCTAGAATCCCTACTCAGCTGATGAGTGAATGGCGGTTCGTCACGGTGAAGTTCAAGTCAAGCGGGAAGGAGGTGCCAAGAGTAGCGGAGACGCCATAGCCTAACAAAGTCAAACAAAGATCCATTATTGACAAGCGCCTGTATTACGTTTTGGATCATACTTTCACTTGACTTGCATCTGTGCGGCAGGGCCAAAATACAGTTCCTACTATGGCCCCCTTCGACCTCGACGCATGCATACAGCAACTACTACGGAAACAGCTATTACACGAAGCTCTCCTACGCGAAATATGCGAAAAGACAAAGGAGGTGCTGATGCGAGAGTCCAATGTGATCCATGTTAGCGCACCGGTCACGGTAGTGGGAGACATCCATGGGTGAGCACAAGACCATCCCTGTCCCCGAGAACGTGTATTGATCAATGATTCAAGACAGTTCTACGACCTGATAGAGATCTTCCGGATAGGTGGTTATGCACCCAACACGAATTACCTCTTCCTTGGTGCGTTTGACTTGACTTGTATGCTGATATCCGAACTGAATCTGTGAACAGGGGATTATGTCGACCGCGGGCTGTTTAGCGTCGAAACTATATCACTGTTGACATGTCTCAAACTGCGCTACCCCGATCGGATACAGTTGATAAGAGGGAACCACGAGTCGAGAGCGGTAACCCAGGTGGGTAATGCGGATCTGTGAAGGTCTTCGTGGCGTAACTTCTTATGGTATTCGCAGACGTATGGTTTCTACACCGAATGCGTCAGGAAGTATGGGTCGTCACATGTGTGGACATATTTCACCGACATGTTTGACTACTTGACCCTTTCTGTTGTGATTGACGACAAGATCTTCTGTGTCCATGGCGGTGAGTGTGTTTCGTATGTCAGACCTCTTCCATGACTCACCTGATTGCACCCAGGTCTATCACCCTCAATACATTCGATAGACCAAATCAAAGTCTACGACCGGTTTCGAGGTATTTTTGACCGGCCACTGGGCTCGGAATATGTTTCTGACCGTGTATTCAGAAATCCCTCATGAGGGACCAATGGCAGACCTCGTGTGGTCTGACCCTGATGCAGAGAAAGAGGACTTCGCCATATCGCCGCGGTAATGTCCTTCCCATTATATTTTTCGGTCTGTTGCCGTGCTCATATTTCGTTCGTGACAGCGGCGCTGGGTATACATTTGGCTCTGGCGTGGTGTACAAGTTCCTGGAGACGAACAACATGTCACATATTTTGCGCGCACACCAACTGTGCATGGAAGGCTTTGCGTTGCTGTTTGATGGACATCTGTCGACAGTGTGGTCAGCTCCGAATTATTGCTATCGTTGTGGAAACTCCGCGAGCATCCTGGAAGTGCGCCCGGACGGAGAAAGGTTCTTCAATGTGTTCCAAGCGGCACCCGAGAACGAACGCGACGGACCAAGTCATCAAGCTGCGCAAAACGCTGGAGGGAAGGTACGTGATCGCACTTGTCGTTCCATTAATTGATCGTTGATTTCACGAGTGTCCCTCTTTCTCTTTCACACAGCTACCGGAATATTTCTTATAAACTATGTACGGACTACTAGTTCACGACGTTCCGGCAGGACATATGTATCGGTATTCTTGCGTGGAATTCTAATATCTTTTGGACGTTGTACAGCCTTTTTCATCCTCACGGCGCATTCAGTGCTCCCGCACGGTTGGACCCGTGAACAAATTACGGTTTCCAGCTGGTATCGAGCCTTGGGTCACATCCCATATCTCGCGCTGGCCCTCGGCTTCTGACCTTCTGTGAAAGCTGTCTACGGTGACTCAACAGCTCTAATGGCATATGATTGCACGCGAGATTGGGGTAGCCAATGGGTTCGTGCAGATCAGAGCTGCTGTGAGAGAGGAAGCGTCAACCCATCATTACAGCCACCGCCGCCCCCTGCAGTACGCGCGCATTCGTCCCTCCGTTAGTCCATCGAGTTCCCCTTACTGCCCATTGACTGTCGCTTCTTCTGCAGCTATTTCATCGTCGATCGAGAGCGTGTTGCTTAAATGTGACCTAGGCCGTGGCAGTCACCCACCGATTAGAGCTGACGATGTGGCGTATACGTCGGGTCGAGAGGGCGATCAACCGATAATGCCACATCCCGCCGGGTGATTGAATACCGTTAGGAACGTCGAACATTTCTTCTCGGCCGCAGGTATTGGGAGAACGAGCAACGGCGTTACAGCCGCCAGACTAAGGAATAACACTGAGGTAGCACACAGCATAGCCGGGAGATAGAATATCCAAAGCAACTAAAATACATAACGGCCAGAAAAATGTACGAGCACGATGATGGGGACGGTAAGCCGGATTAGTATATGCTTAAACAAACAACAGCAGCAAAACGCAAAGGACAGAGCCTCACGGCGGGCGGAAGTCATAGATTTGCCAACATCTCAACGACGGGGCGAAGCGCTGGCGGGCTCTTTAATCGCCACCGCCACCTCCGCGACCACAAGCTCCTCCGCGTCCGCGCCAATACGACGAGCAATAGCACGAAAATACATAGTGTCACTGTCGCGGGTATCCTCCATCGCATCCACCACAATTGTGCCAGAGTACGCAACAGATCGCGCTTTCGACGACGTCCGAAGCGGAGCGTGGGCGTCGAGGCCGTTGGCTCCGTGTAGGTGACTGGGTATCCGTAAAAAGGGTTCAGGCGAGAAGTGCGAGACAGCGCAGGTTTCTTGGTTGAGGGTCTGTGGGTGGCGGGAGGGAGGGGGGAAGACGACGTATCCNTGGGAGACGTCGTCGTAGAGGTGGCAATGCGTTCGGACCCATCCGAAACGGGGTGCAGATAGGAATTCAACGGATCGTCCAACTCGGAAAGAGGTGACATGTCACCTCCGTATTCTGTCGAGCAATATGTCTGAGAAGGGGAGTGACACGTGCACACATCTCGGACTGACCTTGCGGGATCATGCTGGGTGAGAAGTATTCGAGCAATTCCGCCTGGCTAGGAAAGAAGACCCTGCCAAGTGCCGAGGACGGCAGCGTCCGTCTGCGACACGAACTCAGTATGAGCGATGATGAGCATAGCGACAGAACGTACTTCGCAATACTCCACAAGCCGTTATGCGCCCAAGAGTAATTAAGCACAAATACTAACAAGACCATGAGCTGAGGTGTGTGCAGACGAACAATCAAGATATCTGTCTTACCAGCCGCTAACAGCCCGGGAAACCGAGGAAGAAGCTCATTGAGATACCAGCTTAGCATATTAACGTTGTGCTACGCAAGTGTGTTCAGCCTAGCGCACTTCTCAAGGGCGATCTATCACTCACCATGCTAGAGAATGATGTACACTTGATATCCAGAAGAGCAACATATTGAAGTATAGGTCGAAACTCAATGTCTTCTCTGCTCTGTGAGTTCAAGCTTTCCAGATGGAGGCGAAACAATTCCATATTGCGTATAATTATAGGTTTCAGGGATTCCGAGTCCCCGTTGAGTTCTGCCAGCCGCATGAGGACAATAGGACGGCCAAATGGGTCGTGGGTCGTGGGAGGCAGGCAACGCAAGAATGGGGTCTGTGGAACAGCATCCAGGGCAGGCAATGAGGAGACGCGCCAAGTCAGGGTATTTTGAAGAGCTTCCAGAGCAAATGAATTGGTGAACTTGTGTCGCTGTGGTAGGAAGATTAACCTGGGGGGATGCTAACACACTGAAAGTGCGTACCTTCAGCGTACGAAATATCGAGGCTGCGGAAAGTTAACTTCATAGTGGCGTAAGTATGTCAGAAAACTCACCAGTATCTTGAAGCCAACTTTCCATTCCGTCCCTCTGCGCCTCAGTCAATCTGAGCTCGTCAATTAAGCCGGGCAGAAGGTCCTTGAGCATGACGTTCTGTAGAGTGCGAACATCTTCTATATTGGTGTCATAAAGCTTCTGCAAAGTCTCCAGTTGACCTCTGAGCGTTGCATGTATGCTCATGGAGACTTTCTATCGCAGCGAGGAGATGAACAGAAAAGTGGCAAAGTGCATTCTGTAGTCGGCGTGCTACTAGGGACGATAAAGAGCGCCGAGGCGATATTGGTTGAAATCTGTCGGAAGTTTCCTGCCGACCTTACAAGAGTTTCGGCTTACAAGACAAAATTACGTTGCGCAAGACGTCTCAAGACAAGTCAGGACCCTTATTAGTCTCAAATCAAGACCCTCCACCCGCGCAGCCGTGGAGGGTCTTGTCGCAAAGTAGGCACATTGATAGACACATGTTTCAATACAATTTTCTTACAACCGAGTTTGTTATATCTATACACTGTGATTGTTACTACGTTCTAACCCATCAATGGGGTTGTCAACGACTACGCGCCAGCCATATCAAAGCCAGATGTCAC